>JAHFWI010000280.1:0-11012 GCA_028554975.1 Himalopsyche kuldschensis
ACAAAATTCCCCCTACCCCCCCAATTTTCCCCAAACCAAATTAGATGCGCATCGAAAAAAACCGGGTGTACCGCAAATGGATCGCGCCCTGCGTGATCGTGCGGGTAGAGCGCGATACAGGTGCGCGTGGATCGATTGGTTCACGGCAATCCGGGCGACCACCGCACCTTCACCGAAGGCGTCGGAGAACTGAAGATCAAATTCGGCCCCGGATATCGCGTGCGCACTACACGAAGCGCGGAGACCGACTGCTGCCGTTGCTGGTGGGCGGCGACAAATCTTCGCAGGACGATGACATTGCCCCTGGCGCTGCAACTTTGCGCGAAATTTTCAGGAGTAAGACCATGCCGAAATCAACTGCTACCGCAAAGGGGCCCGTCAAGAAAAGCGGCCCCAACCAAGATCATGCCGTACGATGTCGCGGCGCAACTGCGCACGCTCGAAGCCGCGTACCTCGACGCGTGGCTTGCAGGCGCCCGATGACGCCGCAGGCATCGCGCGCGCACTCGGCGACATCGCCCGCGCGAAAGGCATGACCCAAGTCGCCAAGGAAGCTGGCGTCCGGTCGCGAGAGTTTGTATCGTGCGTTAAGCGCCGATGGCAATCTGAGTTTTGCGACCGTACTCAAAGGTTGCGCGTGCGTTGGGAACGAAGCTGCACGCGGGAATCGCGTAGGGTGGAACGCTTGCGGTTCCGCCTTTGTTACGTCGCCGAAGCGCCTGTTTATCGGCGCGTATGCCTGGCATTCGGCGGAACCGCAAGCGTTCCGCCTGTTGCGCGAATATCAGTCCACCTTTGGCGATTAGACAAATACTTGTAATTTTTGTGAAGTCGATACTCAAGCCACTGGTTTTTGTCAAGTCAGGATGACATTCGCGACTTCGGAGGCGGTGCGCAGAGCAATCGGAACCAGTTGAGGTCGTTCAGTTTGGTGGTGCGCCGACGGACCAATGAGCTCTGGGCGCGGGGCATATGAAGTTCGGGTGCGTATTGAAGGTGCATGGCGAGCCATTTATGTCGCCAGTTCGCAGACGCGGTTTACGTTCTGGCATGCATTTCAGAAAAAGACGCAGAAACCAGCAAGCCGATCTCGACCTCGCAGCCGCACGTTACAACTAGTCGCAGGCAAACCATGAAAACTGATCCCCGCATTGACGATACCCGTGTCACCGAAAGCAGTGGCAATGTGTTTTGTTGATCTCGGCTTTACGAAGCCAGGCGAAGGTGATGGTGTTGCAGGAGTTGATCGTGCAACTGCGCGAAACGCAACTCACCAAGCAAGGCTTCACACAAGCCTAGCCGCAAACTTACAGGGGTACTCAGCCAAGAGTTTCGGCTCTACTCAAAGAGAACATGGGAAAGACTTCAGCATCGATATTGTTGACCTTTTGCTGCGCGACTGGGGCTGCAACCCGGTTGATGTTTGCGTCGTAGCGAGGTAGGGCATCAAGTGCGCACCTTCGTTGCCCAAAAAGAACCATCCGGTGATTGACCGACGCGGTGCGCACTTTGGTGCACACCCTACGCCACTGAACAACCTTCGGCGGCATTGAACGAGGCGGGAACCGCAAGCGTTCCGCCCTACATCCAAATTACGGCATTGCCGTATAATTGATTGTTGTATACCGTTGCCCGAAACCGACGTTTTCAATCCGCTATGCACAAAACGTTTGGTCAGCGGAAGAGCGTGATTCGTTTGTCACCTGGATCGCAAGCAATCCGCTTGCTGGCAACGTGATTCCTGGCACCGGTGGTTGCGTAAGGTGCGCTATTCACGGCAGCAGGTACAGGCAACGCGGTGGCGTTCGCGTTTGTGCAAGCAATTTGTCAGACGGAAAATTTGGTTGCTGATCGTCTACAGCAAATCAAAATTTGACAACTTGCCGCTCGCGTTTTGAATCAACTGAAATCTGCAATTCTGGGCGCGATGGCAATCAAACTCATTAATAAAAGCGTGGACGCTGATGAAACAGTTTCAGGCAGATCTGTTGCGCTCGGTCACAGCAGATGAAGAAGGTCGATGCCGCGCGAACCACGCGCGTAAAAAATGGTGACACCCGCGTCGGAGGCGCGGGCGCGAGTCGGCTCACACAATCAAAAGTTCGCTGAATTGCTCGGGGTTTCGGTACGCACGCTTCAAGATTGAACAAGGTCGGCGCGATCCTACCGGCGCGGCACAAATTTGCTGCGTCGCCGCCAAGCATCCAAAATCTTGCGCGGATTGGCGGTCGCGTGATGCCGTCCGTCTTGGGCAAGTTATGGTTGGGGCAAGTCTTGCATCGGCGTTGAGTTCAAAGTACGCTCAAAAAGGTAGGCACATTTGTCCGGGCAGTGCACCGTTGCCGATAGCAATTTGCCAACCCATGGGTGGCTACAAATGTGGCTCAACAAAAATGGAGCTCACATCATGGCCGCTAACGCAGTGGTTCGAGCACGGATCGACGAACACATCAAAGAGGGAAGCCACGGTGGTATTGGCAGCGATGGGTTTGACCGTGTGTCGATGCGTTCCGCATCATGTTGACGCGCATTGCGCGCGAGAAGCGCGCTGCCGTTTGAGCCACTGGTGCCGAACGCGGTCACCATTGCGGCGATGAAAGAAGCGCGGCGTGGCAATCTGAAACTGTAACGGCGCGCTGCAAGCGGTGCTTGATGCGGACGATTAAGCAGTCAGGCCAATTCAAGCGAGATTTGAAGCGCGAGGCGAAAGGTAGGGCCCACACCGGCAGGCCCCCTTCAGCGTGATTTCGTCACCCATCGTCGCGGCTTTTGGCGAATGACCAGCCACTGGCTGAAAAGTATCGTGATCACGCGCTCACCGGGGAGTGGAGGGATCATCGTGACTGCCACGTCAAGCCTGACCTCGTTTGATTTACCGGAAGCTGGCTGCCGACGTGCTGCGGATTGGTGCGCTTGGCCCTCATAGCGAGCTGGGACTTTTGATTCGCGTACCGTTGAAATGCGTCGCGTGGAAAAACTATCCGGCGCGAAAGCGCGTCTTATCAGGTGACTCGCCATGAAAGCCGAATGACTCTCCAAACTGACGTCGCGAAGAATCCCCGCTTCAAATTTGAGAAAGCCCGTCAGCGAGGCCGCCAGATTCGCGTCCCCGTCAACCACTCCGCTACCGCCGAATGTGCTACCGCAAACAATACGTTGTAATCCATCAGCTACCGCAAGGGATTTGGGAGGTGTCCGCGTTCACGACGGTTGTGTAAATCTGGAGTCGTGGTCGGTGCATTCGGAAGTTGAGATTTCATGGCGAATATACGTGATGAACGCATTGATGACGCGGACATCACAGGAAACGTCGAACTTGGGTTAAGCAAGCCGCCGAGCGGAATCGCCGCCCCCAGTAGATGAGTTGCGCGGGCAGCCAGCGCCAGCCGTGACGCGGCAACAAGTTGCACATCCTACAAAAATGGTGAGGCTACAGCTCGTAGGGTGGGAACGCTTGCGTTCCGCTCTTGTTACGTTGCCGAAAGGCTGTTCAATCGCGTGGCACGACACGGCAACACCCTAGGCGTGAACGGGCCGAACGGCAGATCGAATTTGCGCTATCCTGCTTCCAGCATTCCGCCATCAACGCTCCTCGTCGGACGCTAGGCACTGCTATGAAAAGTTCGAAGTGATTGCTGAGTGAACAATCGAAGTTACGACTGGGAGCCACGTTGTGGTTTGCGGCGATGATTGGCGTGCTGATCGTTACGTTCACCGTGATTCCTGGCTCAGCGCGCGCACGGGCGCGCGCTTTAATGGATCGCCATCGGCGCGAGCACGGTTCAAGCGCTTTTAATGGTCGCCCCAGCCGTTTGGGCGGGCGTCGCGCTTTCGAAGAAGCTCGGATTCTGCGCGCCTGTCATCGAGGCTGCGCTCTCGGAGGCGATGTTTGGGCGGCGTTAAAGCCGCAGCTCTTGCCCGCTGTTGTTGTCGGTTGCATCGTCGGCGTGTTGCTCGTTGTTTTGACGAAGTCGCGCCCATCGAGATTTGCAAAATCGGCCAGACTTTCGACATCACTCTAGCGGCGAAACTGCTATACGGTGGCGTCAATGGAAGAAGTGATCATGCGCTGGGGCTTGATGAGCGCGTTGGTTTGGCGCTCTGGAGACTCATTCAGCGACGCAACGAACTTCCTCGCGCCAAGTACGTGATCGGCGCGATCGTCCAAAAGTGGGCTGCTGTTTGGCGCTGAGCATCTGCCCGCTGTTGCTGCGATGGGCGTTCCTCTGACCGCGCCGGTGGTCACATACATCATTTTTGGCAACGCGATTCCCGGCATGCTTTTTCGGCGCGCTGTTCTGGCGGTAAGGTGACCGAAGCATCGATCATCGCCCACGCGTTGGCGCACGCGGTCAGTGTCGCCGCGGGGTTTAAGAGTGGCGTAACGCTTGGTGGCTCAGCCTTGTTACGTCGCCGAAGGTTGTTCAATCGCATGGCTGAGTATGCCAAATTCGGCAGAACGCAAGCGTTACGACCTACATTGCAACACCTCAATAGTGAAACCGCAACTGGGCAATCAGTAACGCGTCTTCCGCAACGCGATACCATACGGTGCTCGTCGGTGATTCGGCGTGACCAGAACCCCGACAGTGCGTGCTTGAGCTCCGGGCTTACCGACGCCCGCGAACAACTCGCGCTGCGTTTCGCGAATCAATTTGTTGATGCGCTCGACTATGCGCCGATCTTGCTTTTGCCAGCTGGGGTAATCGTCCCAAGCCTGATCCGCAAAGATCCAGTTTCACTCAACAAGCGCATGCTCAACGCCATTGTTTGCGGCGAGTTAGTCACCGCAGCAAGCAGGCGCTTGGCGTTTGCGGGCGTTCGCAACAGATACGACGTTTCTTCGAGCGCTTTGTAGTCCTCAAGCGAGAGCATCACCAACTTGATTCGCCATTGCGCGTGATGATAGGCGGTTCGGTCGTCACAAACGCGATCCATAACGCTCGCCAGGTGGCGCGGACGGTTGTGTAGGTGATGGCGTGCATGATTTCATTCCAACTCTTTTTACGTACAGGTTATTGTACATAAACTGTTTTTTGTAAGCTCTTGGCGTAAAGCGCGATAAGCACCGTTGCTCAAACGTATTCGATAGTTTGGTGAGCGTTCGTGAACGGTTCATGCAGGCGTTTCTCAAGGAATAAAGCGACGCGTTGCATAGATTTGGGATGAATCGCGACGAAAAGCGGGCGAGCGAATTTGACGGCCCAAATCAAGAATGCAGGCGCGATTTGTTCGTTATCAGGTTCACGCGCTTGACTTCTTTGGATGCGCGGCGCGATTTTTGCGCTCATTACGCCTGGGCGGGTGGCGCAGATTTTCGGCCTAAAACACACCTTTTTAACGATTGAGGCACCCATGTTCAAACGACTTTCGTCCGGTCTCGCCGCGCTCGCGGCGGTCTTTGCTCGCTCGTCGCACCGGTAAGCGCGCAAACCGTGCTCTCCGGCAGGAACGATTTCATGTGCGCTTTGGCTAAAACCGAAGGCACCGTGAAATGCTGGGGTGAGACCAGGGCCAGCGGCCAAGGCCGAAGCGGAACCACCAGCAACGGTGCGCGAGGTGATTAGCCTCACCAACGTCGTCTCGCTGGCCTCGGGCAGCGGCCACAACTGCGCATTGCGAAACGACGGCACAGTCGTCTGCTGGGGCGACAATCTTTGGGCAGGTGGGCGACCCAGCCACCGTGCGTACGGTGACCACGCCGCAAGCCGTGATGGGGCTGCCCGGCCCGGTGGTGGTGTTTTTCCGTGACGGCTGACCACACCTGCGCCATCACGCCAGCAAACCACCGTGCTCTGCTGGGGCTATCAACCGATTAGCGGCGGCAGCACTGCTGTGCCCGCTGGTGCCGGGGTTAAGCAGGGGTGCATAAAATTGGCGATCGGGGCGCAACACACCTGCGCTTTGGGCTTTGACGGCGGCCTGGTGCTACTTCGGTCGGCTGGCTTGGCGACGGCTCATTCACCGAAGCGCGCCAACCCCACCGCGGTGGTGGGTTTGAGCGCGGGGGTGATCGACGTCACTGCGGGCGACAACCATGCCTGCGCCGTGATCAATGACGGCAGCGCGCGCGCTGCTGGGGCGAGGGGCAAGACGGGCAGCTGGGCAACGGCGTAAGCAGCGCAGCCCCACGCTCAATCGGGGAGCTTTGTGCCGGTCACCCCCACTGGATTGGTGTCGGTGCTGGTGCAAACGCCATTGCTTCGGCCCTGGACGCCACCTGTGTGGCGTTGAACATGGCGCGGTGCGCTGCTGGGGCGTCGCCCGTCGGGTGGCGCAGGCGACGGCAACCCATGGACTTCAACAGCTGACATCATCCAGCCCACGCCCGTGAACGTGGTCGGCCTCAGCGGCCAGTGGTGGCGCTGGTGGCAATCGTTATGTGTGCGCCGTGGTAGTGAGTGGCGCGGTGGGTGCTGAGGGCACCGCCCCATCGCCGTCGCCGGCAACAAGCAAACCGTGCGGCCCATTTGGGCGGGCTCAGCCTCGACACCCGCCGCGTAATGGCGAATACCGCCACGGCACGCTCGACTACTTTTTCTTAACGTCACGCGTTTCAGAAAACTCTTGCTCAAAGCCGTCGCCCCTGAATTTGCGCTCACCGGCAACCGCTTCTTCGTCGACCCCACCGGCCTTCGCGCGGGCAGTCAACCCATCACCCGCTACTACTTCGACAAAAGTCCGCCCGAGCCGAAGCAGCGTGGCTCGCATTCCTACACCCCGCTGGATGCTGAGCGCACGGCGCTGAACGCGCTAAACCCCAGCAACGCCAATCTTCCCCGAAAACCCTACAACGAAGGCGTGGACTCCTACGCCTTCGCCCCGGCCGCTGAAGGCGTCGGTGGCAGTTGCGCCATGGGGCAACTCCTTGAAATTACCGCGCCTTTCGCGGCAACATGCGATTCCCAGACGACCCGAACCACCGTTTCACCACGGATTTGTTACTCTACAACAGCCTCGTCACCGCCGGCTGGGATGGCGAAGGCGTGAAGATGTGTGTGCCGGGATGCGGTGGAAAAACAGCGCAAACGTAGAAAAACCCTGAATCTAAGCACGCGCGCATGGCGTGAGCGGTACGGCTACGGTGGTGGACGATTGCACTATTGGAGCTGAGTAACTTCAACTACGACGGGGGTGGTTTGCCCGATGTGTACGTGTGGGGCGCGAAAGGCGGTAATTACAGCAGTGGCTTCCGTATCGGCAGTTAACTTGTTTGGTACGCCGAGCAATGCAACAGTAACGATCACGCTGAAACCGGGCGATATTGACAACCTAGACGGTATCAGCATCTGGTGCGAGGGCGCACGTGAGTGAGTTTTGGCGATGGATTTAACCCAGATTTCATTGCCAGAATTTCTAATGACCGCCATTAGCGCAAGTCACTGATTTAGTTGAGCTTCAGGGGTGGAATTGGGACCGGATTCGCGGTAGAGTTTCAGTGCAGCCTTGGTGCTGAAATTTGGGGGTGTTTGATGCGCGACTTTGAGCTTCAATTCAGCGACAGACTCATCACCCCGTGGGGCGGCATGGCGCTGATCAAGCGCATGCTTGATCACTTAGGTTTTGATCGGGCGCTATCGCAGGCAGGCTTGCCACCGCCGGGCAGCAATCGCGGCTATCGGCCCGAGCAGCTTGTCATTCAGATGATGCTCTCGGTGTGGTGCGGCGGCAACCGATTCGAGCACGCCGAGGTGACCCGCTTTGATCGGGTGCTCGCCTCGATCTTTGGTATTCATCGCATGGCCAACTTCAAGGCCATCACGCGCTTGTTTGGCCGCTGCACGCAAGCGCTCAATGATCGGGCGTTCGGCTCGCTCTACCGCTGGTTGTTTGAGCAGCTGCACATTGGGCGGGTGACGCTTGATCTGGACTCCACCGTGATCACCCGCTTCGGGAGCAGCAGGTGGGGGCCGCGCGCGGCTACAACCCAGCCAAACCCGGTCGCCGCTCGCATCATCCGCTGATGGCCTTTGTGGCTGATTTGCGCATGATCGCCAACGTTTGGCTGCGACCGGGCAACACGGGAAGTGCGAACAACGTCATTGGCTTTCTGCACGCTACGCGCGAGCATCTGGCGGGCAAGGCCATCGGGTTATTGCGCGCGGACTCCGGGTTCTGTGAGGATCGGTTTCTGACGCACCTGGAGGGCGAGCGGATCAACTACATCATTGCGCTGAAGCTCAATCAACCGTTGCAACGGGCGCTGGTGCGCGCCACCCAGATCGCGCCGGGTGCGCAAAAAACGCAAGGCACGCGAAGCCCCCAGACTCCGCCACCCCCGCTTGGCTGGTGGGCGCTCGACGAGGGGCTTGAACTCACGGAGATGATGTATCAGGCTCCGAGCTGGCAATCCCCCCGGCGCATCATTGCTATCCGCCAACACATCAAACAGCGCTCCAACCCGAAAGGCAAGACCCTCTCGCTATTCGCCGAGGATGAGGCCATCGGACAATGGCGCTACTCGGCCCTGGTCACCGATTTAAATCTCCCCGCGCTGCAAATCTGGCGGCTGTATCGCGGGCGGGCGGACTGCGAGAACAGGATCAAGGAGTTGAAATACGACTTCGCGGCAGGCAGCCTCAATCTACGCGATTTCTGGGCCACCGAGGCCGCCCTGCACACCGTGATGATGGCCTTCAATCTGATGAGCTTGTTTCGTCAGGTGCTGCTCAAACAAACAATACGAAAAGAGGGCACCGACCCGCCGATCCAACACACGCTCTCAGCCCTACGCCATCAACTCTTCGCACAACCGGGCTTCATCACCCACGAGGGCCGCCGCCCCCTGCTCAAGCTGGCCACGGCGATGCAAAAGCGCGAGTGGATTTCAGGGCTCTGGGATCAATCAAGCAGTTCGATCTACCCGTGTAGTTTACTACCCAATTTACCCAACCTGATACCTCCCAATGGAAAATCTGGGTTTAATTAGAGTGGCCCAGTTGTTAAGCCAGTTCGCTAGTAGGGCGGAACGCTTGCCGGTTCCGCCGAATGCGTAGCGGAACAACCACTCCGATTGAATAGCCTGCGGAACAAGAGCGGAACTGCAAGCGTTCCACCCGGCAAGTCACCGCCGTCGGTTTCAGTTTCATGGGCGCGCAGCGCTCATCCGCGATTGATTGGACTCTGCGGCTTCCATGACAGCCGTTCGGCGACGAAAGGCATCGGCAAGCGGGCGGTCACCCAAGCGGATCGCGCGGCTGGTCAACGTCCACGAAAACATGTCGCGTTGCGCGTGGCTGCCGCCAAAGCGATTGGCCTTGGCGCGCAGTGGCAGTAGCAAATCAATTGCACTGCGCGTAGTCGCCGCGACCGAATGCTGAGACCTTTGCGCTGGCACGCCGATTTTCGCGCGACTCATCATGGCAGCGGTTGCCCGACGCCGCCCGTCCTGCGGACTCAATCTGCCGCTGCTGCCATGTTGCCAGTGCCGACGCATGCCATCATCGCGTTTACATCGTTGAAGGCGTAGTAGGCGTCGTCTGCGCGCGTCTGCCACTTGTCGTCAAAGGTCGTGCCAGCGGTCGCCGACGTTGTGGCGGCCCAAACGACAGCCGTACTAAGGGAAGCGCCGTCGACAAGTTCAAGCGCCTGACCAAAACCCGTTGCAGAAATCTTCTCGTCGAACAACTTGAGCGGCGCATCATCATCCGGCGTGGGCGCCATCACCACAGGTGGAACGCGAACATGTTGTTCGGTGCCCATCCGTCAGCCCCTTCCACGAAACATTCGCGCCCTCCTGCGCGCGGCCCCCATCTCCAGCACATGCGCCACGGCGTGGACTGCCCAGCCGTCCTGCTTGTTGATGACGACGGCTGCTCGAGCGCGCGCTTCTGCTTGCATAGTCGCCCGCTTCTTCGAGGCCAAAGGCATACATCCTTCGACGAAGCCATAGCCCGGCACGTCGCCGGTCCAGTGCGGCAGCACACGAGCTGGCCACGGATCACGCAGCAGATGCGGTGAGGAAAAAGTCGCCGACATGCCAAGTTGCAGCGCCAACAAATCGCGCGGATGGTTGATGGACGCGCGGCCCCACTGCTCGACTCGTTCCCAATCGCCATCGAGCCACGCGCGTGCTGCGGCAATGCATCCGCTCGCGGTCGTTAGCCCTCGGCAACAGGGCTTCGGCCGCCTCTACGCTTTTGATCATTCCCGCCTCGAATGCCTTATCGGTCGCCGTCGCCATGCCCGCGTGAACGCATGTGCCATCGCAAAGTCGGATGCTCGGCGATGATTTTGTCAACCGCAGCCAGCGGATCGGCCTGATGTAGGCATGCAAAAGATCGCAAGCATGATCGAGTGCATCGATGGATTGCGAACCATAAGAAATGGGTTCCCCCGCTGGTCAGACTTCATCATCGCCTGCTTTCATGCTGTGGATGTGGATGCGCAATTCAACCGAGCAAATCTTAGTATGACAGCTTCCCCATCCGCTTAAGGCAAAAGTCGAGGCGGTTCCGCGAATGAGGTGACGCGCACCTGTCGCAGAACTTCTGCGGATGGCTGCCCTACCGCGCGGGGTTGGGTACGCTAGCTGATCGCGGCGTGTTGCTTTACCGATTGAATAAGTCAGAACCCCCGGCGAGGCGGTTCACGTCAGTTCAATATTTCGACTCAATGTACAGCAGCAGCAAGTTTTAGTTAATTGACTTCGGTCGAACCAGCTGGGTGCCACCTTCACACTGCAACCAATCGACCGAAACTGAACTTGTAAAGGACACCTCATGCGATTGTTTTTTTTTTTTTTTATCAGCCTCGCGATGTCGACCTTTTCGTCTGGCCAAAATCTGGTTGGAACTTACAAGCTCGTGTCTTTCACATCCAATTACAGCGATGGAACGACGGTTGACGCCTTCGGAAAACTGCCCAGCGGTTACACCATTATCACGCAAAGCGATTTATGTCGGTGCTAGTGTCCGACACACGAGGGCAGGCACCACGAACGACGACAAGGTCGCGCTTTACAACTCACAATTTTATTCAGGGCCCCCCAAAATTGGGAAGGGAAACCCAAA
>JAHFWI010000281.1:0-12055 GCA_028554975.1 Himalopsyche kuldschensis
TTTTATCTCAAAAGCGCTCAACGAACATTCCAAATCAAATGGATGCTTAAATTAAAAGTTGTAGATAAGAAGTCGCATTCACTGTTCGCATCACCAGTCCAGAAAAAACAAGAGCACAATCAGGTTGTCATGCGCTATTTAAAATATAAATAATTTTAGGAAAATTATCGATTTTCATAAAAAAAATAATTATAGAACGATGTATAAAGATACTTCAAAGCATAATCAATCATTTTTTTATTACAGTTATGTCAAAAAAGCCATACCACTGGGGTCTTTTAAAGGCCCCCTTTCGGCCTACGAGCTATTTTTCAAGGACAGTCTTTTGAAGGTTAATCAATAATTCAATGGATAAATGAAACTGCTTAGACTAGGATTCGAGCAGTGAGCCCCGCCACCGAAGCCAACGACTTTGTCACTCGGCTACACATCCTAAAACAAAAGTTGAGCAGGGTCAAAATCAATGATTTATATCAATAAGGCTTTAAATAAATGTTCTGCAATTTTGGGTTGAGTAAATGTGTAGTAGGGGGGCTATAAATAAAACTTTTCAAATATTCAGGTCATCGATTTACGGACGTTCCCGCTTGGGCTGCACACACACTATCATTTGCCAAAGAGATAAAATGAGAGTCACAATGTTTATCCCGCCGCGGACCGATGATTTATGTTCGTGAGCGAGAAAATCGCTTCAATGCATGCTGCTCTTTGTATTTACGCCCCTGGCCCCACTTTGTATTACATATTACGTTGACAATCAGAAAAACGCTTTTTTAATAAAAATATATACATATATGTATGTATGTATGTATAATAAAAAATAATAACACATTTTTAGTACTTTTTCCACGTGAGATTTATTTCATCAGGACCGGTTTCGCTCATGGCGAGCATTATCAACTGATAAGGAATACAATAAAAGTGGTATTTATGCAAAAGTTAAGTATGAAAACAAGGTATGACAAACAATTGGTTGAACAACTAAGCAAATAAATTAAAGTAAATTACAAGAAAAATAGACTAAAAATAAAATGTTCAAAACCTCTTAACAATGCAACAAAAATCAATTAAGTATGAATTAACATTAACAAAGTAAAAGCCCAAAATTAAGTGCATTTAATAAAAATAAATAAATCTACATGTCTGTCAACCGTAATTAGATGGAAATCCCTGTAATGAGTTCAAATGAGTCAGTTCCTGTAACAGAATAAAAGCCATATCAATTCTTACAAATTAAAATCAAAAAAAGGTAAATAAAAATTATCAGAGATAAAAGTTGGAAGAAATACAATAAGCTTATGTTTAATGAATTGGGAATAGCAATGGCGAAGAAACGAAGACTAATTTATCATTTAATAGATTAGAATTGGGAATAAATTTATAACGGTTTATTTCAAGGATTTCTAATTTATCTAGTTTTAAAGATTTATCCATCGTTATGTTTTTCATTTTTTGAACCGACATTTACTTGGTAGAAATCAATCATCACCCGGTGAAAAAATAACATCGTGTTTTAGTTCTACAAAATTAATATAATATATAGTTGATAGCTTTTTTGGCACACACCTTCGTCAGAACTAGCTATCAACTATGTATTACATATATATTTTTTGTAGAACTAAAATAAAAGAAAAATTTTACATTCAAATAGTCTATTAAATATATAACAATTCATTTTTGATTCGAAAAAAAATGTGTGCATACTTTCAAAGTAAAAATCGTTTTACAAAAAAAGTTTTCTTGCAAGGATTTTTGTAGTATCAAGTACACCCGTGCATTTGGAACGCCTGAAGATGCCGAAAGGCGAAACCCGGGTCGTTAGCGACAAAACTCATGGAAAAGTACAAAATTAAAACAATTCAAATTTGATATTGAAATTCCATGAAGCACCCACAGTCGAAATACTTAATTTTTGTAGTAATTATTGAAATTTATTTTAGATCGTTTAGATCAGTGATGCAGAAACGCGGCCCGCAGGCCGCATGCGGCCTGAAATAGTTTTTTTTGCGGCCCAAAATAACAAATAATTCATCAACAAATTTTTCATTAAATATGATAAAAAACGTATTCGCTATGTGAACAAATTATGCAGTAGCGGTATATAAAAAAATCAATGTTATTTTTTATTATTTAATATGATTATATTCCCAGTGATATTATTTGTATGTGACCGAAATTCATTTTTTTAAATGAGTCATATCGTTTGCGATGCAGGTGCAGTCTATTTTTAGATTATTGTTTTCAACAAACGGATTTCACCATTTTTTTAGCACCTTCATTTGCGAGCAAGCATTTTCCATATTAAAACTAAATGTTTCAACACAGAAACCGCTTGAACAATGATAATCTCAGTGGTGTATTGAGGAAAGCAACCACAAACATTGAACCCAACATCAAAATGCTTGCTGCCAGTATGCAGTGTCAGAAATCTCTCTAAGTTCCATCGTGCAAATCTGCACGTAATGTGGAGCGGAGATGGATCGAAGTTGCTGATAAAATTATGTAATTATCAAATTAAAAGATAAAATATAAAATTTATATCTCATCTAGTATCGATATTTTTCTTCACTTTTACCCTTTGCGGCCCGCGAAAATTTTTAAATGGATAAATTGGCCCTTCTCTCAAAAATCTTGTGCACCACTGGTTTAGATTAAGGATTTTATCACGCAAATACTTCCATTAACAAAGATTGATGTAGAAAAAATGTACTGCTTAGAATCGAACAGTTAATAATGCTTTAGATATTCTAATATTTATAAAATTGTATGCGAAAATAGAACAGAAAGAGAGTTTTGTTTATTTAAAATAATGCCATACCACCTAGGTGATAGTTATTATCACAAATGTGCTTGATATTATAAATGGAATATTTTATTCATGTTATTTTATAGCTCGATAATATACCAAACTCTGTTTATTTTCATGATTTTAATTGGTGGTAAATTATCAGTGTCCGATCGTTAGACTACGTCGGTTTTAAATATATTATAGTACATAAAAACAGTAGTAACGTCGACTATTCTAATTCAATCGACCAGAAATATACCAAAGTTTTAACGTAATGTTAAGGGTCCCAGTCTAATGTATTATAGCCCAACCAGCGGTGACTGCTAGTAACTTTGATTAAAGTCATAAATCAGGTTTAAGTCGGAGAATTGGAGCTTTGCCAGACTAATGATCTGGACAAGAGTTTCCTTTGCTTTTACTAAGCTGGATGTTATCTTTGATTTCTAGAATAGCATCAGCACTCCATTACACATACGTGAAATGAAGCACATTGTAATAGATGTTTGAACGCTATATAATTACAGTTTACTAAGTTAATCTATTTTAATCCACAAATAAGTTTCTTTCTAGATCAATTTCGTGTTTAAAAAAACTTAATTGATATTTATATATTAATACAAAGAAAAAACTAGAATTCTTATTGTCAAAATATATAACGGATAAAGGGCTTCGATAAGAGCAGGGATACCCAACTGAAATCACGTGTAATATAACATTGATTATTCCACGTATTGTGTTTTATTAATTGTGACACAATACGTGGAATAATCAAAGTTATTTTCAATTTTATTTTAAAATGACCTTCCACAAAGCTACCGCCGAATCCGTCGTAAGTATTGAAATCACTTGTCTCTGATGGCCACAGATAATATTTTTCAAGCTGATAAAATGATTTTTATATTCATACTGAATAAACAGCTCACAATAAAAATAACTGTATTATTTGCTTGAATCCTTGTAGAATTTTTGACCGGTAATTTAGACTTCACGCATCGCAGTAGATTAGTAAAATTTTCATCAGTCACCCTATTTTGACCCTTCGATTTTAAGATTTTCAACATACTCGCAGAGATATGTGGTGTAAAATGCAGCTAAAATACAAATTGCTAATTTTGGAAAATTATTGTTGATTTATTGTGGTGTTTTGTTTTTCCACTAAAAAAATGAAAAATTAATGGAAAGTTGAAAACTTCTATAGGGCCACACAAAACCTTCAATTGGACCACATGTGGTCCGCGGGTCAAGTCTTGGGCATGCCTGGATTAGAGATTAAACTAGAGTGGTGAATAAAACGACGTAAATAATCCAAGAAACTTTAATGACAAAAGATATTCCAAGACATCAAAAAGTTTACTGTAAGCTGTATTGTAAATTTTATTAAGTCTCCCTTATAAAATACTAGTATTGCTACCCGGCGTCGCTCGGACTAAGCGACCAATAATTATTTAATAATATATCATTCCCAAAGAATTACAGACCCACAGACAGACATACATACATACATACATACGCCGTTTCGGTATTTCTAGTATTGCTACCCGGCGTCGCTCGGACTAAGCGACCAATAATTATTTAATGTTATATCATTCACAAAGAATTACAGACCCACAGACAGACATACATACATACATACGCCGTTTCGGTATTTCTAGTATTGCTACCCGGCGTCGCTCGGACTAAGCGAACAATAATTATTTAATGTTATATCATTCCCAAAGAATTACAGACCCACAGACAGACATACATACATACATACATACATACGCCGTTTCGGTATTTCTAGTATTGCTACCCGGCGTCGCTCGGACTAAGCGAGCAATAATTATTTAATGTTATATCATTCGACATAATTATATCACAAAATAGAGTTAAAATAAAATCACAAACTTTATTTAATTTGATGACAGCCCCATTCTCGCCCATTGAAATGTCCAAATTCAAGGAAAAAATCTAATTTGCTGTCAAAGAAATGTCAAATAATACCTTCACGTAAATAATAAACATTATTATATTGCAACTTGCAACAATAATGCAAAAGGGAATTACAGACCCACATACATACATATGCCGTTTCGGTTTTATATATAAGATAAGAAATCTTTTGACTGGCAATATGTAATAAAAAATCGAAACGGTTTTAGTTAAACTGTAAAAATTAATGATTGCAATTGGATGTTTACTTTATCAAAACTGGGATTCTATCAAAATTTGTATTGTTAACCATAAAAGCTTAAAATAAAACTATTATGAGCATATATTTAGTATTAAAATAGTATGTACATATTTCCCATTTAGTTGATTAAATATATTGATTTGGGACAATCCATCCAAGCATAGTTCTCACAGTTTAACTGTGCGATATTGAAAAAGCTCAGATGTAAAGGGTATTTTTATAAGGACGCTTAGTTTTGAAATCTAAATAAAACAAGTTGTTTGTAAGATTTCGACTAAATTTTAATTTCATTTGTAAGTATATTTTACGGCATTAAATATGGAATATAGCATCAAATATCTGCCAATATCCATTCATTAAAAAATGGGCCATGTCGCTAAAGTTGACTTTTTTGATAAATTTGAGTAAACTTCCAACTGCTCCAGAACCCAATCAGGCGTTGTCTGTGGTCGTTTACCTGAAGTTTCTTAGTTAGTTGGATTTTATACGGGTGCAGACATAAGGCCCGATTCAAAAATCGCCAAGTTGAAGTCGCAGAAAAGCCAAGTTCTTGTGAACAACGAGAAATAAGCTGCCTTGGGTTTTCCTGTACACTTTCACACACAGCAGCAATGTTTTCACCAGATATTGTATTTTGATGACGTACAGGTAGGTGTTGAACTGGTTGACTCAAATTTGGCCACTAAACAATGAATAATCTACTCAGCAGGACAAAGTAACATATTTTGAGCGTCCCTATTGAAATACCTTTTATTAATCAATTCTTGTGGAACTTATTATGAAGCTCTCTCAAGTTAATATTTCAATCAACACACATGTCATCAATGAGTTATAAAAAATACATTGAATAGTAAAATAACAAACTGATCCAATTTCGATGTTTGATTCTTGATACAAAGAATTCTAATACTATTACTATATTTGAAAGCCATAAAAGCTTTTACTTTGTTTGTTTGACTGAATGACATATTTCTTTACCATATAAGATGATACAAATAAGAAATCGTTTTGTCTGAATGGTAATGTAAAAATAGTATCATATTATCTGATGTCATCATTCTCAATATGACAAAAGTATTCGCTTAGAGCATGGGTGGCCAACCTATTCAGCAGCCGGGCCAAATTTTAGAAATGAGATTTCCTACCGGGCCACACAACAAAATATTTTTTTTTATTGATAGCAAACAGGAAATATATAGTTTTTTTAAGAAGATATTACAAAAATGAGTGTCAAACATATTTATTATATTAGAGTTACGCAATACAAAAAATAATCAAAATATAATAAATTTTAGTGAGTCGTCTGATTTTGTTTGTCAGAACTAAGTTCATTAATGTTCATAACTATTAATGTTAACCATCAACACCCCTGATAAAAAATAGCCACTTAGGTGGTATCTGGTAGGTCTGTGCTTTCATCCAATGCTAGACCATAACATATGAACTTGGATTATCTTCTCCAATTATCTTCAATATGGTTTCTAATGTCGTCGACACGCCTAGTCATAGTTTGACGATACAGGCTGATTTTTGAGAAATTTACTTTTATAGAAAATTGGTTTTATGTACACTTAAAGAAAAAAATGTGTGCATATGCTCCACGGGCCACAGTAAGACACTCGTGGGCCACACGTGGCCTGCGGGCCCCACGTTGGCCACCCTTGGTTTAGAGTTTAGTTACTTCTACAAATATACTACGAATGTAAAAGCAATTATAGAATACATAATTATGTATATTCATATAATAAAAGGTGATTTATAGTTTCATGAAAAAACTACGATCCCAATTGACATCGTCTTTCACTTTTAAGATGTCCACTGTCAATACATGGTGGAATGGCATTTTAATAACAATACTGACACATTTTTAGTACTTATTCCACAGAAATTTCGCTCTAGTTCGGTGATCTACATAGTTCAGTTGATAATGATCGCCATTAGCTTAACCGGTTTTGATCCAATAAAATGTATGTGGAGTAAGTACTGAAAATGTGTTATTATATTTATGACATCGTCTGTGGTAAGATTCACGCAATTCTGTGTTTTTTGCAGGGCTGTGGAGTCGGAGTCAAAGTCGTCGCAGCGTTTTGGCTTAAGTCAAACTTTTTATTTATGAATAAAATATGTAATATTTGGCTATTGGCCGGATCGGTTGGTTGATATTTAATTGAATATACATAAATAGGTTATGTAGGGAAAAAACGTAACGAAATCAGAGTCGTGTTTTTGGACATTGTTGGAGTCGGACAAACACTTACTTATGTATGATTGTAACTTTTTTTAGCTATCGATATATATAAAGGTATTTCAATAGGGACGCTCAAAATATGTTACTTTGTCCTGCTGAGTAGATTATTCATTGTTTAGTGGCCAAATTTGAGTCAACCAGTTTGGTAAATAATCGGCCAACACCTACCTGTACGTCATCAAAATACAATATCTGGTGAAAACATTGCTGCTGTGTGTGAAAGTGTACAGGAAAACCCAAGGAAGCTTATTTCTCGTCGTTCACAAGAACTTGGCTTTTCTGCGACTTCAACTTGGCAAATTTTGAATCGGGCCTTATGTCTGCACCCGTACAAAATCCAACTAACCGAGGAACTTCAGGTAAACGACCGCAGACAACGCCTGATTGGGTTCTGGAGCAGTTGGAAGTTTACCCAAATTCGTCAAAAAACGTCAACTTTAGCGACATGGCCCATTTTATAATGAATGGATATTGGCAGACATTTGATGCTATATTCCATATTTAATGCCGTAAACTATACTTACAAATGAAATTAAAATTTAGTCGAAATCTCACAAACAACTTGTTTTATTTACATTTCAAAACTAAGCGTCCTTATAAAAAGACCCTTTATAACCCCTTAAAATTTTTAGACATGGACTATCAGTAGGTGCAGATTTAAGAAAGTCTTTGTAATTATCTCTTCCTCACACGTGTGCTAGAAGTAAGCTCTGTAATGAAGTTTAATTATAATAATCTCTAAGATTTAGCCTCTACTTGCCCAGCTTCTGGATGGCTTTCGAGACGGTACAAATACCTTTTGCAACAAGATTACTTCCACACCTCCATTTCCTACTGCTTTCTCATCATTATATTGTATCCAATGGTAAACTTTCATCGTATCTACAGCAGGAACTGCCAAAGACGTCCACTTAATTATTCAGAAAGTCAATCCCTCTAGATAAATATAAAACTCTCATATATTGACATCTATGCGCTCTCTATTTGAAGCTGTATTTTTTCAAAGCTCAGTCAATTAAACAATAATCCATTAAGTTAGCATGCTAAATATATTATCTAAATTTCTCGGCGGCATTTTCTAAATTATCGATTTTCTGAATGAAATTGTTAGACATCCCATGCACTTTAAAAGATATACCACTAAAGGACCTAGCGACTGTGTATATTCATCTAAGAATTTTCTTGAGGATGGTCTTTGATATCTTGGCTGACCTATTTAGTCTTTTGTTTATTCTCAATCATTTAGCATGTTGACACATGCTTAATGCAGATATGGTAACTTTTAAAGTGTTCACTGTCAATACTTGGTGGAAAGGCATTATAATAAAAATAATAACACATTTTTAGTACTTTTTCCACGTGAGATTTATTTCATCAGGACCGGTTTCGCTAATGGCGAGCATTATCAACTGATAAGGAATACAATAAAACAGTGGTATTTATGCAAAAGTTAAGTATGAAAACAAGGTATGACAAACAATTGGTAAAACAACTAAGCAAATAAATTAAAGTAAATTACAAGAAAAATAGACTAAAAATAAAATGTTCAAGACCCTTAGCAATGCAAAACTAACACATCAAAAATCAATTAAGTATTAATTAACATTAACAAAGTAAAAGCCCAAAATTAAGTGCATTTAATAAAAATAAATAAATCTACATGTCTGTCAACCATAATTAGATGGAAATCCCGGTAATGAGTTCAAATGAGTCAGTTCCTGTAACAGAATAAAAGCCATATCAATTCTTAAATTAAAATCAAACAAAGGAAAATAAAAAATATCAGAGATAAAAGTTGGAAGAAATACAATAATCTTAGGTTTAATGAATTGGGTATAGCAATGGCGAAGAAACGAAGACTAATTGATCATTTAATAGATTAGAATTGAGAATAAATTTATTACGTTTTTTTTTTTTTTTTAATTTTAAAGTATTAAAAAATATTTGACATTACAGCTTACGCCAATGCGCCAAATATCCTTAATTGTGAAAGTCATACGAGATTAACTCGATGATAAATAATGAATCAGTTGTGCACAAAATCAACGATAAATAACATACACCCAGCCCAAGATCTCTTTTTTCAATTGAAAAAATCTAACCTTGCCGAGAATTGAACTCGGGTCCCCTGATCGCTAGGACAAAGCTCTTGCCACTAGACCACAGGGACCGACCGAGTTTTATTGTATTCCTTATCAGTTGATAATGCTCTTCATGTGCGAAACCGGTCCTGATGAAATAAATCTCATGTGGAAAAAGTACTAAAAATGTGTTATTATTTTTATTCAAATATGGTAACTTTAAAGGTGTTCAATGTCAATACTTGGTTGAAATTCATTATATCAAAAAGTTTTAAAGAAATTATAATTATTATATGATTTATTTACTAAGATCAGGACCGGTCTCGTTCATCGCAAGCAATTTCAACTGTATGTATGGCCTATTCCTATTCAACTCAGTTGAAAACTCTTGCGATAAGGAACTAAGTCATTTAAGTTTCTCAACGTTCAAATAATTAATAATACTGAAGATTATCTTATAGTTCCATGTCATTTTATTATATATAAATCAACTATGGTTAAGTTTTTGAACGTATTAAGTATATGTGTAGATAGATTAAGCTTTATTCGAGGTGGCTTCGTCTGAGACTACATGCTCCGTGCACGAACAATTCTAATGATAACTCTTGAAGTTTTAGAATTCTTCGTCTCTGGTTTAAATACGAACATTAAACGCTTGAATATAAAGAAGAGAAATTCGATGTAAAAACCCAGCATTTATATATAACTAGTATTGCTACCCGGCGTTGCTCGGACTAAGCGACTAATAATTATTTAATGTTATATCATTCGACATAATTATATCACAAATTTTAACATCTGAAATAGAGTTAAAATAAAATCACAAACTTTATTTAATTGACTTTATTTAACAAGGAAAACATCTAATTTGCTGTCAAAGAAATGTCAAATAATACCTTCACGTAAATAATAAGCTTAAAGGCGTAAGCCGAAATAGCTATCAACAAATATACAAAATAATTTAGGTAGAACTAAAATACATAGTTATTTTTCTTACCGTATTACATATATGTTGATAGCTATTTCGGCTTACGCCCTCGTCAGAATTAGGTTTAAAACGTGCAGTAGATCTTGTATATATACCGTTAAGACAGGGCACACACTATATTTTCTTCTCTGTTCCACCATCTTAATTTTGATAATTATACTAACACCCATTTTAGTTTGTCGTTTTTTTTAATGCATATACTAGGAATGGGAAATATTTCTTTGATGAAGGCCACATTTATTAAGACAGTACATATTAAAATAACTTTGTCAATAAGCTATCAGCATTTCAATGAACTTTACTAACGTATACTTACATGAATTAAATATTCCATTGTTTTGTTAATACATGAAAACGATACAATGTTGGATCTTTTCAAAATGTTTCATTCAAAGGCAACAGGATTCTTTGTAAAGAAATTAAATTTTAAAAGAAAGCATAACTCTTTTTGCTTGAAATAAATATCTCAGCGAAATAAACTAAAATAATTGCGATGTTTATTGTAAAAAAGCGTTCAAAGCTATAAATCGTATTTTTTACCATTGTTCCATTAAATATACAATCATTGGGTAAAAAAGATCACATGTTTATGTTTTTTTATTGTAGAAATTCGCTTCATGAAATTATATTTAAAATGGGACCGCTTTATATTCAATTAAACTTATCCCATTAAATCTAATATGTAAAAATCAATGTTTGTTCGTTTTTTATGCGTTGCCGAGCCGTTCATCCGATTGCGATAAAACTTTGTCAACTTATTGCTTGCACTAGCGCCAAAGTTATAGGCATAGTAAAATCAACTTTCTGTAGGTCTTTTATATAAAAAACAATGTTTTTAATATAAAATTTAAAATAACTTTGATTATTCCACGTATTGTGTAACTAACTGTGACACGTGTTTCGCCTCTTTCAGAGGCATCTTCAGACTTACTATCGCAAAGTTTGCTTAAGTAATGAAGCAAGATAAATTCTAACATTTTAACATTTTAAATTATGAAATTACAAAATGGATTACGGGTTTTTTTCCTTCTAAAGGAAACAAGGAAGGGGGTGATAGAATCAAAACAATGCAATAACATAATGATACTAATAAGGTGCAATCAATCAATCAATTAGATTGGGATTTTTTTCTTTTAAGGGACGCAAGAGAGGGTTATAGAATCGAAACAAACCAAACAAATATATTTCTAATGACGTTAAACATTACAAACTAATAAACTATAAACTAATGAGCTGCAATCAATCAGTTAGGTTGGGTGATTACTCTATTGATGGGGAATAATGTTAATAAAGTCGAGCATCCTGTCCTGTTAAGAATATTATTTAATAATATATCTTTTTTATTTTTTATTTGTTTTTGTTTCATATTAGTTGTAGGCATAGTACAATTAACTTTCAGTAGGCGTGTGTCAACCCATAGACAATCAGCAAACGTCAAACGGCAAATGTCATTGATACCGATCAATGTTGGTGAAATTAAATCGAAATTATTCATCTAAGATATTGTGCATCCGAAAGCACTTCAATAAACACAAACACATTCTTTCTACTAGTGGAATTGTAACGTTTTCCGGGTACCTGCTAGTTTTACATTTAAAAAACTTTGAATTGGTTAAGTACCTTAGCTTAAGCATATTTTGGGAGTAAAGCCATACTTTTATTTCAATTAATTGGCTACACAGTATGAATAAAATAAAACTATGTAGATTCTTTAAGTGCTCTCAATACCGTGCACAGAAGTTTAAGCAAATATTTACAACCATGGCCGGCTCGTGGG
>JAHFWI010000282.1:0-11192 GCA_028554975.1 Himalopsyche kuldschensis
AAAAAATTTTTTGACTACTAAAACCGATTTATATAAAGGTGCGGTTTTTTTTCAATTGCTCAAAAAACCAGTATACGCTTTCAATACCGCCCAGTCTGCATCGGTCATTTCTGACTTTACTTTCACTTCTTTCACAAACCAGCCACTTGCCCCACGCCCTGGTACATTGATGGCAACGCCCAATACTTTTGTGGCCAAAAAGCGGTCTTTCTCATGATACTGGTCTCGTTTGTCCAAAATCGCCTCACGGTCAGTTACTTCTTTAAGTTTGTCCAAATAAGTACCTTTTGGCATGGTCTGATGGTTGGCCTTATGAAACTCAAATACTTCGCCATTTTTCTCACGGCTCACGCCTGGGCTTTCAATCAACAAATCAACATCATCGCCCACCATGGCATCTTGCCAGTCGTAGTCGTAGGCAGGTTTGTCAAAATCAAAATCGGCATCATTGACGATGCTCGGCTCTGGTGTACTAACGGCATCATTGACGATGCTCGGCTCTTTTTTGTCTGCGGCCATTTTGTAAATTGGTTAAAATTAAAAATTATTTTGATGATTTTGCCTCTGGCAATGATTTTGCTTCCGATTTTAGGACGACCTCGTCCGTTTTGTTTTCAACAACTACCTGTCCATGCTTGGCCAAAAGCTGTCTGTTATTGTCTGCCCAAACTTGCGTTGTCTGGTAAGTGGTTCCATTGTTTCGAGTAACAGTTACTGTTTTCATTTTCCTCTTTGTTTTAAGATTTTGTACAAACTTTCTGGTATTGGTCTGAGGTGGTCTATGCGACCATATCCACCCCGATATGTAAATATTGATTGGCTATCGGTTGCAGGATTCTTCCCTGCCCATTTCGCCGATGCCCAGCTTTTTATTTCCGCTTCCGTAAAAACTCGCCCTTTGCGTGCTATGCAAAAAGCCCTACTATCTTTGACCGTTACCATCGTATAAAATGGCTTATTCCGATTTGCTTGGCCTGTGTTTGTTGATAATTGGCCACAAAGCCATTCATTGCATCACTCACCGTTTGCTTTGCCCATTGATTCAATCTATTGCCAGGCGTTAGCAAACTCTTTACTTCGGCAATCATTTTTGTTCTCGAAAAGTCCCCACCGATGCCCTGTTGCAATTTCGACATAACGGGATTGACCAAATAAGCATCAATGCCTGACTTCAATAACTGACTTTCTAAACCTACCTTTGTCGAGGATACAATCTGATTCAATACAGTTCTATCTATTACGTTTGAACTTGATATTCTCAAAAATATTCATCAACAGAGCTACTGTACTTGTCCACAAAACCCGTTCGCAAGCAACGATTTGACTATCTGACTTCTTATCAAGAATTGCTTGATATTAGCCCTAATAATAGCCAGCTTTACCAAGTTTCGCTTTACTCTGTTTCCGTCAAACACGGCACTACTTCGCCATTCCAACTGAGTTATTTGCTCAACAATATGGCTCAAAAGCGTTATGAGTCCTGCATCAAAATCACGCTCAAATACTGATTGGTTATCTGAAATCTGTTGTAAAAACACTTTAAATTTTTCCAGCTCGTCCATCAAATGTCTGTGTTTGGTCAAATACCGTTGGCTCTGGATTGGCCTTTATAACTTCGTTAGCATAGCTTTTCAAAATAACTCTTTGAGCCTCGTAAGCCAGTGTATGAAACGTTTGATTTGCTTGAAAAGCCCTGTTCAAAAATCCATAAACATTGACCGATACGATATAATCTTCAACCGTCAAGCCCATCATAGGCGAGCCTTTGCCACCACCAAACACCAACGTCTTGTCAGCAATGGCCATGCCATACAGCATATCATGGACCTGAGCCAGTCTTTCTATTTTCAACCCTACCGAACTTTTGCCAAAACTTTTTTCCATATATGCCGTAGTCAGTTTGCCAACCAGTACAGGCGACAATCCTTTGTCTTTGGCATTGTTCATTTTCTTCTTGATATGCCTTAGCATCAAGCAAATTAAAATTAAACGGAACTGTAATATCGGGCAACATCTTATCGCACTGTGCCACACCTACCCACTTGCCGTATCTTTGTCTCGAAATCCACTTGACTGTTTTTGCCATCAGGCTATTGACCAAAAAATTAGCAATATACCTCAACTGCGTATTTTCTTACTCGCCGTCAAGCTCTCTGGCACGACCAGAGACATTTGATGCAATAACACGGTCATTGGTAGTCATATTGATGAACTCCCATGCTTTTTTGCTAATTTTTTCAATATGCTCCAATAAGCACTTTTGCGGGCTCAATACTTCTTTCAATAAATCCACCTGGTGGAACTGGTGGAAACTCTGACTTGCCGCCCATTTCACCTTTGAGCGTATGTGTACAATAACCGTCTCTGCCGAACTTAGACTTTTTACGACCAGTACCTCCACAAGTCGGGCAGTCGCTACCCATTGCATGACCACCAAATGCACTACTTAGCTTGCCATTGGCACAATATTGGTTCGGGCATTTGAACAAGTCATACAGCCATTCACGGCTGTTAATATGAAAATTGAACTCAATTTGTAGGCTATTGAATAACCATTGTGCGTTCCTGATAAAAAGGCAATGCGTTGGTCAATAGCGACTTATAAATCTTATTTCCATTCTCAAAATCTTGTTCTACCACCACCTGCCCAATCTTCATCACGGGCATTTCCAAGCAGTTGTGCTGGATTGGCTCAAAAGTCCCTAATCCATCTTCCCCAATCGTCAATCCGGAGTATATCATAAGAAGCCACCAACCGCTATCAGTTGCATACAGCTTCGTTTGTCGAGCAATCGTATAAGTATCTTTGTCGAAAAAATACCAAATATTGCCTTTGCCAACACTGACACGGCCTTTGTCGTCTATGATATTGGTTTTTTGTTCTGACAATAATGCGACGAAACAGTTGTCGTCAAAATATACTACTTGCTCGCAACCAAACAATATAGGCAATGGCTTGTCGTAGTTTTTCTCATCGCCCACCCCGAGCGTATCAACAATGGCCACTACTGCGCAGGGCCCAGTCAAATACCACCTAATGGCATTGTTAAAAACCCAATTCTGCAAACTACCATTTACCCCAAATTCTTTTTCGCAAAACTGCTTTAGCTCAGGCTCTGGGAACGCCACAATAAAGTCGTCTGACTGTTGTATTTTGTCAATTTTCTGGGCGACCCTGTCAGGGAAATCCATAAAAATATTTTTCATAAATATCATTCCGATACTTTTTTACTTCGTTGGTTTCCTTCGGTCTGTTTTTGTTCAAATATTTTGGATACGCCTCACCAAATACCTCATGTACATCGTTCCTAATCTTGATAGCCTTGCCACGATTAGGGTGCAAGTGCCTTTTGTCAATCTCTGGTTTTAGATAGGGTTGTATTTGTTCGAGTGTCAGCATATCCAAAAACCCACTACCGTTTCGGGTAGTGGGTCGTCTGTTTTTTACGATTTAACGATTTTGAAACATTGCTCGGCACGATGTCCCTGAGCATTAAAAGCTACAACAGTAATGTTATAGGTAGCCGCAACCACCGTACCATCAACAGTCACTATGCCTGCATCTGTAACTGTTATCAATGACTGCAAAGCCGCAGGAAGCGGCTGTCCACCATCAATAAGCAAGCCATAACAAAGGCAAGTAGTAGTTTCAACTACTGGCAATGTAATAGTACCTCCAACCGATGCAACATTGACCGTTACACAACCGCCGAGGCAATTATTAACAGATGCCGTAGCACCACCAGCATAGACTGGTCTTATAAAAGTCAATTTCTGAACACCCTCTAAGAATGTCAAATCATAACCTTTAACTGGTGCTACTTCGCTTTGCATTTGGGTATAAATGCTAAAAGTACCCGAAATCTCTTTTGAGTAGTCGCCATCTATCTTATAGCCAACGTTCTTGACAGTTATTTGCTTTTCTTTCAACAACAACAAAGAACCCGTTTGGGTATATTCGTTATAGGTGAACATGAAAATATCAATATTGATGTGATTGCCTCGCTTTGAGTTGATAAATTTCACGTTTTGTTCCGTAAAATACTCACCCCCAAGTAAAACTAAAATTCTGACCCAATCTAAAAAATCAGGTTCGCTCGACGACCATACTTATTCGCAATAGTCATCTCGTTTGGCATATCCTTTGTGCCACTTATCGTGTTCATCGGAAATATCTCAGCCAAGCCCATCAGTTCAAGTTGCCGTAGCGAACCTGCCAATGTCTGTTTTGTATGTGAAATCAAAACGCCATTGACAACAATAGGTACCGCATCAAGTGCAGGTATGATTCCTCTATTTACCCAACCAATCGCAACTAAATTGCTCTGGTCGTAGGCTTGCTCTTTCGGGCAGTATAAAGGCTCTTTTTTGTGTGTTTGCTGGCTACAATCTTTGTAGTTGGTTAAACAACCCATTTCTTAGAATATCTCTAAAAGTAGTATTTTTCATTGGTGTTTGCCTAACAAGGCCGAGTTGTTGTGTTTGTCGGGGATTTTTGAGGGAGACAGCTACCACCCCAACCGATAAGTAGCATATAATATTCAAAAATACAGATATTTAGATATTCAATCCAAATAAACTGCAAACTATCTTTCGATACAAAGTTTGTCAATCGCAAAAATGCCAGAACCATTACCCGAAATACGGACAATATTTGTACCAGCCGATAAAGTCAAATTGACAACAGGCGACTTGCTATACGCCCCACTGATAGACCCAGTACTTGCCAACTGCGGTGTAGCTACTACACTACCATTTACCAACACTCGAGCCGATACCAGCCCTTGACAGGCATACTTGAACTTGGCAGAAAAAGCCCCAGCACTTGGCACAGTCAAGTAGAAATTACGGCCTTCGGACACCAAACCAAAATCACCAACAACCTTGCCACTCGATGCACTCGCATCTGACCGAATCTGTCCTTCACCATCAGTCAATGACAAGTCCTCGGCTTCAATACACTTGCTGAATGGCGAACTATCGTCTGTACATTTCACATTCGACCCAATCATTATTTCTTGAATCATAGTACGCCATGTCTGCCAAAGGTCGTCCGCAAAGATGGTATTGGGGTCGCTTTGGTTCTTGAACTCCTGCAAACTTTCCAAGCTCGGTGCATACATCTTGTGTTTGCCACAACCAGCTATAGACGACACTCCCAACCGAAGGCCAACCTTACAGCCGCACGAATATACCTTTGCACCAGTAATGTTAGACACCGCATAGAGCCGTACATCTTGGCCAAGTTCTAAGGGCAAAGCAAGTACAATTTTAAACAGGCCATTACTACCTACAATACCAGTTTCACCAGTACCATCAACAGTAACAACCGAACCCTCGGCCATTGCAATTGTGCCATAAATTTCCTTTTGGCCTTTTACCAAGTTACACACAAAAGCTGAGGCTGTGCAGGCTCTATACCAGGGTCGCAAGACGGAATTATAAAGCAATCCGAGTAGTCAGACTCTGCAAACTTCAATATCATTGGCCTACTGTTACAGTCTGCCAAATATACCTCAACCAACAACGTCTTAGCAAAAACACCATCACAAAACACATCACATCGACCCCAAAGTACGACTCATTCAGTGTGTCGGCTTGTGTAAACACAAACTCACCTGTGTTTACGTTCAAACTCGTAAGCACGCCATTCACTTCTGTCCCAGCCTTGAGGCTTATTGTCTTTGTTCCAGTACAAACCACAGACGACCAGTCCACAAATCCATTATACACGTTTGTTGCCATAATATTGCCTATTTAAACGCCTGCATCATATCAGGCATATTTTTCAAAAATTGTTTTGTTTCTGATTAGATTTTCGCCTTTTTTGGCAACACCCTCCCAAAGCCTCAATTCTATTCATCAACTGCTGATTCATCAAGACCAAATCAACAATAATGCTTTTGTACGAGGTCAGTTATTTTGAGCGTTGGCTCTTCCTTAATATTGCCTCTCATTTCTACCATCGAATCCTGTAAAGGCTTGATAATGTCTTCTTTGAGGTTACTCTCAAATTTCTCAAAACTCGATTCTATCTTGCTTTTTCTCTTTGTCGTTTTTTGCCAATTTTAAAGACTCTTCTTTATTGACCTTTTCCTGTTCAATTAAATCTGACTGAACTTTGATTTTGTCTGAAATCAAAGCCATCTCACGCTCAAATTCCTTAACAGCATCGTGCCTTATCATCTTGCCATCTTGCACCGCATTTGGGTACAATTCTTGATACACCTGTGCGGTATATCCAACTTGCTCGGCATTCTCAAAATCATCTGAAAACACCCCTTTCTGATACGTCCATCTCCAACTATTTTTGGCAAGTTTTCTTAGTCTTTTTGATGCACCATTTGCATCTACTTTGCCTAATATATCCTTTGTCCGTTCGTCGAAACCACATTAAATGCCGTTGCTTCGATAGCCCCCCCCACATTGAGCATACCACCGCCAGACCCTACCAATGTTCTAATATTGACTTTGTTTGTGGCAAAATCACCACCAATTAGGGGTGTTACAGTACTTGAATTTTCGATATAAAGTTTATTATCGCCTGTCTCATTTCGCCCTGACGTAAACCCTAATGCTACGTTCCCGCTCCCTGTATTATAAAATAAAGCATTAGTCCCTATTGCTGTATTGTTTAACCCAACAGCATTGTAAAATAAAGAAGCATCTCCTATTGCTATATTATTATTCCCAATCGTATTATATATCAAGGCGTTCAAGCCAATAGCAGTATTATTTATACCAGACACAGAATAGTACAAGGCATTCATACCAACGGCTGTATTCCCACTTCCTGAAACCAACGATAACAAATTATTAGTGCCAACTCCTGTATTGAAGTTGCCAGAACCAAGTGAAGACATATTATTATTGCCAACAGCCGTATTATAAGAGCCAGTCGTGTTTTATTTATCGCATTAGCCCCAACCCCTGTATTTAGTAAAGAATACGGCGTATGCAAAACTGCAAACCATTAACTTCAATATAGTTTCGGGTTGCTGAAAAAGGAAATTTTAAAATCCCATCAAGATATTGATTGCCAATAACTTGCAACGCTTCAACAGGCGCATTTGTCCCAAACCCAACTTTCCCCAAATGAAACACATCATCACTCACCGATACATTATCATTATTAGTAGCACTCGTACTACCAGACTTTACCCACGGTCGTGCTTTATTTTTGAAATTCGTTATCCACGCCCCTATCTGTTGCAATAACGTTTGCACAGGCGTTGATGACGGATTAACAACTGTATCAATCGTGATAGGAGTCGTAATAGGCACTTGCATTGCATTCTGCTGGCGCACGTCCACATATAATGGATTCCCTACTGTACCGTCCCCCGTAATATCAGCCGTTGGGCTGTTGGATTTTTATATATACCAAAGGAGGTAACTGCTCGGCTGGTGTTTCCAGAAAATACATATCAATATACTCGAATAAGCCACTTGTTGCGTAACCTTATTCAATATATCATTTCGCTTTATCTTTCTAAAAATAGTGCCGTCCCCTATCAGCACCCCTATTTCTTTTTGCCAATACCGTTTACGTTCAAAAAACATACTGTATTAGGAGTTAATAAATCAGGCGAATCAGTATCAAAATTCACATAAAAACGCTGTTGGTCAGTAAACGTCCCCGAAAAGAACGGCAACGTTACATCATACAACGAACCACCATCAAAAACACCAGTCCCCGACTTGTATCGGTTGCTTTGTATTTCATCGGCCAAATCAAATGTAGATATTGGCAATGTCGTTTCAATTCCCGTATCTATATCCGACTGCACAGCCATTATAACCATAGCAGTCAATGGATTAGCAGGCGTACCATCACCAGTAAATGATACCGTTGTGCTATTAGCAGTTCTGGCGGCCAATAACGAAGCTAAATTTACTGTTACCGTACTTCCGTCCGTATCGGTCAATATCAAATTATAAACCCCCGCACTCGGATTATCAAGTACGCCACTTGCCAAATTGATGTCAGCCGTAAACGGTGTCAAATCCACCGATTTAACCTGCTGGACGCCCGTCTCACCAGTATATTTGATAACTAAGCTATTGCCACTCAATGCAAAGCTATCTACCGTCGTTTCGGCCTCTTTCAAATATACCTTACCATCTGTCCCTATCACAATATCATTGCCAGCATTGGCCGAAGCCCCACTCGCACCCTGTAAAGCTGTTATTTTATTGTCTTGAACAACTTGACTTGCATCTAAGGCTGTTAAGTGAGTGTCCTGTGAGGCTTGACTTGCATTAAGTGCAACAATACTCGCATCGTGTGCAGTTAGCACATTTGCCGCCGCAGTTTGCCCATTTTGTAAGTTCCCTATTTGTGTATTCTGTGCATCTTGGCTTGCATTAAACGCATTAGCATAATTAGTAAATGCGGTATTCATCACGCCCAACGTAGGACGGTCTTTGATATACTCGCTTACTTCGTCAAGTGCCATTTGAACATCAGGCCCATCAATAGCAACGTGAGTAGCATCGGCCACAATAGGTGTAATGTTTACCTGACCAGCCGTTTGGTCGTCTGTGTCTGGTATTGTGCCAACACTCGGCAACACAATAGTATGAATATGTTGATTTGCCATATTTATAATTTAATTAAAATTTTTGAAGTATAATTTTCATTGGGCAATATCGCTGTTTGAGGCTTTATCTTCCGCTTGCCGGCCGTATATCCCACCCCAACCAATTCCATGCTCGGCTTTCGGTAGAGGCTAATAATTGAGCCGTCAGGTACGGGCATAGTCAGTGCAGTGAGTGCTTCCAATACTATTTCATTTTTACAAGTATCAATGCTCAAAATGACTGGTGCGTTGGGCTTTTTCACTTTTAGCTTACCAAACACCTTAAACGGTGCGCTCGTACCACAACTACCCACGGCTTCAGCTCAAAATATAATTCTGTGTCTGGTTGTCCTATAATCCTCCCAAGCAACAACATCAGTCGCCAATATACTTGCCCCCACCGACGACCTGTTCACTTTCAAAGACTCCACCAACGGGCAAAGTCGTAACTTTCCATTTCTGAAAAACACAATTCAGTAATGTTGGTGCAGGTAACCTGATTGACTTATCTCCTGCATAAACCACTACTTTAAAATCCTTGTCAGCTTGCACGATACTGCCAGCAGCACCCGCAGTCTACCCCTGCACTCGACGACACTGTAAAGTCCCGAGGTTTATATTGGCTGTTTCCGTTGGTGTCTGTAAATGTAAATTTAATGGTATAAGTACCCTGCTATTGGCAAATCAAAGCTAAAAAGCGATGGTTTTATATTAGCACTAATGGCCATCGGGTAGCGGTTTTTATTGTTGCCCACCCTGCAATATTTCAAAAGTAGCACTCTGAATGTGCGTACCATCAGGTCCAGCAGGTGCATTGCCCGCAAAACCTCCACGCCCATTCATGAATACATGAACATTTCCCCTAAAAGTCAAACCACCACAGTCTCGAACCAGCCCAAATCCAACAAACTGCCATACACTCGACGCAGAATAGACTGCACTATTAGCCTCAATGGCAAAAAATGCCTGTAACTCAAATGTTTTGGTAACATTGGCAATGGTGTCTTTAATCTCCCATAACCTGGTACCACTGCCAATAGACGGCGGGTTTCCATAGCCATATTGTCCATACAACACAGTCAAGTTATTAGAGTACTCACCATAACCATGTTCGTTGTATTGGCATGGAAACCACGGAAGGTTATTGGTCAAATCTCGCATCTCGTAGCTCTTTCCAATACCTTCAATTACAAACGGACGGTTTGTGTCAGTGGCCGAGCCGTAGTCAGCATAAGGAAATACTAAATTTTCAAAAGCCATATCAACAAATAATTTTAGGTTCTACTATTTTTACAAACACACTACCAGAGTGGCAATGGTCAATATTTATTTTCTTAGTTTCCGTTCGGTCAATGTTATAAGTCGTAGCCACACCATCAACCATTATCTCAATGTCAATGCTATTGGCATAAACAGGATTATCAATCCACAATTCAAAACTACCAGTAGGTATAGTACCTTCAGTGTCTATCAATTCGAGTTTTTGGCAATTTTTAACAACCTCGACATTCACCCCCAGTAGTTGTCTTGCACCTGAATAGTTGGCACTTCCGACGCCCAATGCGAGCAACTCACCCATAGTTCCACATTCGTTCTTCCGCTCCACCACTTCGGCAGTAGCTTGATATTGGTTAGTGCTGGTCATACGGTCTGTCACTATACTCCCTCTCACATAGACATCGCCCCCGTCCCAGCGTAAGTTTCGATGTTTTAGAGCGGCACCATTGGCATCTTGAAACCACCACCCACGCAAATCAGTAGCATAGTCGGCCTTACGACCAATTTGAGTAAGTCCACGCTTCACCTGTCCATTTATTTTGAGCCGTTCGGTTTCTTCTATCGTCTGCTTCGGATTGTCCAAAACCCCAACTATTCTTACTCGATGTATAAATCCTTTTTGATGCTCAAACTGAAAAGTTTTACGACTCTCCCCAAAACCATATCATAGACGTAGTTTCAGCATAGTCATTGCTCACTGATATATTTTGGAGTACGCTGAAGTATCGTAGTCGGACTGTCTAAGTCGAAAGACTCCAGATAATAACACCCACAATCGCAAGGCGTAACCACCTGCACAAAATCTTGCTCAAAACTACACGCTCTCATCTTTTTACAACCCAACTTCCAACGAGTAACATTTGTGTCGTCGTAAGGATTAGACAGCAATGCAAGCGTTTTAAAAGCAACACCAACAGGCACTTTCACAATAAATGGATTAACGACTTCGGTAGCCTTTCCGTCCATCAAAGCACTTAGCTTTATGGCCACGTCTTGAGCAGTATCGTCCGCATCGGCCTCTACATTTTTAGTGTTTATTAAAAACTGATTACCTTTACTAACAGATAGGTATACTACCACACTATACTCATCATATTGTCGGCTTTCCTCTGTTCGCTTATTGGTTATTTTTATAACAGGCACATTGCCATTAGATAACGACCCTTTGCCCTTTGCGGCCAATAATGAAAATACAGTACCAATCGGCACAACCTTGAAAATACCCACTATTGCTATTGAAATAAGCCTCAACAGCCGTTCTTGTATCCCCCTCTAGCTGTGTAGTTAGTCCTTCTGCAAAAAATTTTCCAGACCAACATCTACCAACTACTA
>JAHFWI010000283.1:0-12811 GCA_028554975.1 Himalopsyche kuldschensis
CCCTTCACCCAAAAAATTTTTCTTTCAAATTTTCCCAACCAAAATTTTTTTTGAGATTTGTTTCCCTGGCTCCAAAGCCGTAAATCGTGTTTACTATACAGATGATATGCCTGCATAATACCCTTCAATCAAACCTTTTATAAGCGGCGTTCTGCAAAATAAAACGTGTTGTAACAATGAATAAAAACACCATAAATAAGGCTGTGGTTTTGTTCATTGCCGATTTTAATATTTGCTTTCCTCTGAACATAATATTGGCAACAATAATCAAGGCAAGAACCATCAAGCTGGTATTGGTACGGCATAAAACAACAATGACAAAACTAAAAATAGCCAATAAATAACAGGTTATTTTGATGATACTACTACGTGTTTGGTTGAAGTAAATGAGACAAGCCAAAAAACACAATATAGCATTGTTAGCAAACGTATGTGGGTTACCAGCCGCTTCTGGGTCAGCCGCAAACCGAATGGCTGCCCGCTGGCCGAGGCCCCAATGGGGGTCTGTTAAAATATAATATAGCAAGCCCAAACTACCCAATAGCGTATAGACAATCATGACTGGCAGGATTTTATCTACTTTGTCATTGGGATAATACATGAGGCCAAATAAAAAAGCACTTGGAATAAGAATACCAGCATATTCTCTTGCTTTGTCTAATTTAAAGTATAAATCAGGCTTGTAGTGCATATAAATAAGACAATGGGCTATGAAAGCAAACAATAAAAAGGTCAAAATGGCATTAGGAGCATAAATGCGTTTAAAAACATTAATGGGATTGAGTAGCAATAGACCAACGCTCCAATAAATAAGTGGAAATATACTTCCTCATGAGTAAAGGTTAAGACCATCTCGCACATTTGCAATGAGTGGAAAAGCATTGAAAATCATATTGATTCCCAGTGCCATTCGGTAATATTTCATGTCATCAAGAATCTCTTTCATGGCTATATTCCGTATTTAATAATACAATAAATGGCACGAAAGCCATCTTTCCAGTTTATTTTTTTACCCTCGGCGTATGTACGTCCATAATAAGACACCCCCACTTCATAAATTCTGACATTAGGAATACGTGCTATTTTGGCCGTAATCTCTGGTTCAAAACCAAAACGTTGTTCTTTCAGTTCTAAACCCTGCACAATGGTTGTTTTGAATAATTTATAACACGTTTCCATGTCTGTCAAATTCAGGTTATTGAACATATTACTGAGAAACGTTAGCAGTTTATTGCCAATAGAGTGCCAAAAAAACAATATTCGGTGTGGCTGGCCCTCATAAACCTCGAACCATAAACAACATCTGCATATCCGTCTAAGATTGGTTGTAATAGTAAGTTAAACTCTTTTGGGTCGTATTCATCTGCATCTTGCACAATCAGATAGTCGCCTGTTGCATTTTTAATGCCTGTATGCAATCTTTGCCCCTTTGCCTTTGTTGCGGTCGTGTTTGTGATAAACCAATTGTAGCGCAGGAAAATTATTTTGAAACGCTATTATTTTTGAACTCTGTGTTCGTCTGTTGAGGCAATCGTTTACTATAATTATTTCTTTGGTCAAAAGTGGCTATCAACACGACTTCGGCCACTTTGTTAGTACTTGCCAAATCGTGTTTTCTTCGTTATAAGCGGGAATGATAATAGTTAATTTGGGCATAATATATGGCAATAATATCTCATAAAAAGTGGCGAAAGGTGTTTGAGTAAAATAAGATTATCTATTGATATTGTTGGTATAATTTCCATTAACCACATTTATTATTATGAAAGCATGTTGATATTAAATATCTTTCGACACTATTTAAAGTACGTCTTTCCTAATAAATGAATATTCAGTACCAAGTACTGAAATAGCAAATAAGCTATAACCAAACTTTTGTATTTTCAGAATTGACTCTAATGTACAGCGACCCCTGCTCTACCCTTTGCCATAATGATGAAACTCAATTGAAGTAACTGCACAGGCTCAACTCCAGAAGGCTATCATATCATCAACTACATCGTATTCCGAGCCTTCAATATCCAATTTTAATAAATCAATTTGATGGTGGTTTCTATCTTTTTCATCAGGGTTTGAAGTCTAGCGCCAACTACCTGTACTGGAATTAAAGATGCTTTATCGCTATTGTGTGTCCGTGGTATGAATGTTTTGGTCGAAATTAAAATGAAAAAGCCTCTGGTATGGTATAAAAACAAAGAGGCTCATCTTTATCACTAAGCGCAATTTGTGAATAAAAAAAGCCTGGTGGCAATATTTGTTGGCGCAACCATTCGATTACTTTTTGTGTTGGGTCAAAGGCATAAACATTACATTTGTAATTGTCTATTATTGCTTTGTCAAATGTTATGTCATAACCAATACCAAATGAATAAATAACACTATTCTTCTCAATCAAATTTCTGGCTAATATCCATCCACCATATTCAGACCCTACTTTATCAGTATCAATCTGTACATCTACTTTTACTGATGGGCTATGTCCAATACTTTTCCAGTAAATATATTTTAGTTTATAATAAATATTTTTCAGAGAACTGATAATTTTCTTCATGAGAATTTCTATGTATTTATTTTAAATGTTTAAGTTTTTTGATTTGGCTCTTTGTAGAGCCCATCCTCCAATAAACACATTAACGATTAGTTGTTGTACCACCAATTGATTTTTTTGACTAATTACTTACGGGGGATAGCACTTGAATTATTGTCAAGATAATTATTGAATATAGATTTAGTTGGTTGATGATTCAATGCGCTGATATATTTTGTTAACGTGATAGCTATTTTTTTTGTCCTTTGTCATTTACATGTATATCGTCTGAAAATCTGATAAATTTAGCCCATTTTCTAAATCCATAATTATACGTACGTTATTTTTTTTTGCAAATCTGATAATTTCCTGCCCTTGCTGATTATAAAAATTTGAGTTTATTTCAGCTCTATCTGCATGAAGATATATTGTAAGTGGAATGTTCTTGTTCTTTGGTAATAAACAAATGACATGAATCCGGTATTGAAAATACTATCATCTTTTTTCTTATTTATTCCCAAACCTGCACTATTTTGTTCAGTTTTTTCAAACATACTCTTTAATCTGGGCATTAAGTATCTGTCAGCTAATTCATATAAGGCCAATGCGTATTGTTCACTTGGAAAGCATTCATAAACATTAACAATTTTGTCAAATTTCATATTGTCGTATGCATCATGTGAGCTAACAAAAAGAAAAATTGATTTAGCTCCAAAATCGCCATATTTTTTTAAGTACGCATAACAATTGTCTGGCCCACAACTTCCTGCTGAAATATTTAAAAACTGTATTTTTTTACCTTGAAGTTTCGATAGCGTATCAGATAGTATTGTAGTAGCTAATGAATCGTGGTCAGTCTGAACACCTCCATTTATAACAGAATCGCCAAATCCTAAAATTATATTAACTGTATTATCTACCTCTTCGCTTCTCATCGGTTTAGAATTGTAATTTACATGATTCCTAAATCTAAAACGGTGTTGGTTAGGTTGAATATATTCAAAATTAGAATCTTCCTTGATTAGGACAGTATCCACAGAACCCATAATATTGTCGTAAAAATATTTCCACACTTAATAAAGGAGATAATCGTAAGGCTTAAAATAATTAGTCCTTTTTTCATTGTTATATTCAATCTAAGAATGCAATAATCTCTTGCAAAAAATATCTGACGAAAAGGTGTCTAAATAAAGGCTACCGTCTATAAAACGAACTTTGTCAGATAAATAATACCGAATCCTTGGGTTATTTCATTGGGTTTTGTCTGGCGATACCGTTTTACCCAAACTGTACTTTTTCTACTAAACTACCCATCAAACCGAGATTCGAGGCAATAAGTGGTTTTTGGTGTTTGTTTGCAATTCCCAAGATATTACTCGAACTATAAAAGTTGATGTAGGGTACTAAAACAACATCTGCCACACTAAAAATCTCATCGGTATCTTTTGGTAAAGAAAACAAAAGTGCTTTACAGATTCTACACCAGCACAAGCGGCTATTTCGTTTATAATAATTACTTCGTAGTCTTTTTCAACTTCACCAGCTACAACCAAGCATATTTTCGATTGCTCGCTGTCTGACAATTCATTGAGCGCACGAATGACATTTGGTATGTTTTTTCCGAGTAGATATATGACCATAAATAAGATAAACAACCTTATCCTCTGGTATTTATATTTATTTTTTATAGTCTTTACATCATCTATATTTTGTATGTTTGGATTTATTGGGTCGGGTAAAGTACAAAAACTCTCTACCATATTTAAGTTTATGTACTTGTACGCCAATAATATCGTTGAGAACAAAAATTTCTTCTATGTTTTTATTCTGTAACATCCACTTCATTTGTAATGACTTTCGCAAACCTTTCAGTTCTCGTTTGAGCCACAACAGCGGGCTACCGCTGGGTTCATAGTCTGGCCGAAAAGGTAAAAATAGAATCCCTGAAAACCGAAGTGGAGATTGCCGCCAGTGTGATTTGCCCAATTCATACTGAAAAGCATCTAAGTGCATCAATATGATTTTTTTGCACCGTGCCTTTGTGCCAGCTCTTCTAAATGCTTTAACTCGGCACTGGTTCTACGTAGTATTTTTTTTTCGGACTCAAACTCGTCAATCTTGCTTTGAGCCAAATACTGAAAATTGATTTTTGGTTCACTATTCTCAAAACAGCGCCGAGCTGCGGGATTGATTACAAAAATATACTGCTTTGCCTAATGTCTAATGGTTGATTTTCTAAGTAAATTACCAAAATTGCAAGTAGTCTAAATGATGCCCGCTTACGTCTGTCATAAATCAAAGTTATTTCTTGATGCATTGGCAATTGCATGGTTGTTGTTTATTCGTGTTGTATTGGGTGCTATTTATAAGGGGTTCAAACCTGATAAAGGATTGTTTTCAAATCAATTTTTTGTATCAACTAACGAAGAACCAAAAAATGAAAGTGCAAAAATACAAAAACTAATGATACAATGGGTAGGTTTCGATGCGGTTGATGATAAAACGCAGTTGATTTTGTAGCCAAACCTTCCATTTGGGTATCTGAGTGTTTTGATTTTGATATAAAGAAAAGACACTTAGCCTCCTCTATAAATCGTTTGCGTAATTAGCTACAAGACTGTTCGCTCCACTTTTTAGCACAATATGTTTTACGGTTTTTGCTATTGTTTAAACATTCTCTAAAATTAAAAACAGTAACGACTCAGTTTGATTGACTACCCATTGGCTATTTCGATAAGTGAGCGTTCGCTCGTTGAGGTTATGGAGGGCTACATTCCAGCCTATTTGTTTTATTATTTGTACTTTATCATAAAAAACAGGTACGTACATCAACCATAGTTGATCGTGGTTTTGGGCATGGCACAAGTCTAAATGAAGTAGGCCGACGTAGTGAGTTGTTTCTGCCAATTTTTAGTAATTCACCAGTATTATCGGTGCGGTTCATGGCTTTAAAAACCAGCATCAATGAGGCCCGTATTCAAATAAAATTTCTCATCGGCGTAGTCAGACTTTCCAAACTGGCGTATTAGTCTGGGTGTAAGTACGACATCTGACGTTTTGAGCGAGTCAATAATAGGTTGCAAACCACCAAAAACCAGCACCGTGGGGTCAAAATAAATAATTTGGTCGGCATTGGTTTCGGTCAAAAAGTGTTCAGCAAAAAATGGTTTTGATGCGGCAATCAATCTTTTGCATCGTCATAATCCATAGAAAGGTTCAAAATATTTCCAAGGGTTATAGCCATTGACACTACTTCTTTATCTTGGCTTTGACCGTCAATAAGTCCTATTCTAAATACATAACCATCTGGAATACTCTCCTGCAATGCTTTTTGCGTATGGAAGTTGGGCAGTGGTACAGACGGTAAAAATGAGTAGCATAGTAAATGGAACGGCGATTAGCTAATAGTTCAACAATTTTTGTATTTTTTCAAACGGTTTTTTAGCAATTTTCTAACAGTCAGATATTTATAAATACGCTTTGGCTTGATGTAAAAACAAGAGAAACTGCCGATAATAGCCATTTTCGTTTCGTATCAATTCATCGTGATAATATTCAAAAAGTGGTTTTAGGTCTGGCCGTTGCTCAAAAGTATAGCGATTTTGATATTTAGAAATCAGAGACGGTTTGTTGGGGTCGTAGCCACTGTAATGAAAAAACACGACGGGCAATTCGTTTGCAAAATGTACTCCGTTTACAACCGAGAACATCTTTTCTGTCAGATTCCAATAGGCGTTCCAACCTATGTGTTTTTGTACGAATACGTTATTCCAAAAAATAGGCAAGAAATTCCCCCAGTTTTGGTCCACAAAAAGGCCATTACACAAGTCTATCTTACATTCATCAAACAATTTTTGCTCCCACCAGCGTACAAAGTCAAGCGCTTGTGGGCTTTTTAATAGGGCAATAAACCCAAAATTATAAATACCTGTATTCAAATGGTCAAGTTCACTTGGGCTATAATGGTCGTCAATCGGCTGGGTAATATGTGGTGTAACAACAAAATCGTGGTGCTCGAGTAATAACTCTGTGGTGTGATATACAATAATATCGGGATCTAAATAGACAACGTTTCGGACTTTTGCTCAAAAAAGTACCGAATGAAATACGGTTTGACAGCGGTGTTGAGCTCGGTAATGTCATAGCGGTCGCACATTTCGTCTAAAAATGACTGATTCCGATTGTGTGCAGTTCTATGATTTCAAAATCAGATAGTTTGTCGGCTGGCACAGTCGATTTATCGAAACTGTCCACCAACCCAAACTACAAAACGAATATGTGGATTGGTGCGTCTGAGAGTTGCCAAGTGTACGGGCTTAGCCAAATAATTGATAGAGCAAGCGGTAAAAACTAAAGTCATTTCAAAATCAAACTGTCAATAATGGTAAGTGCCTTGTCAATATTGGGTGCAGTTGGGTGACTCAATAATACTTTTGTTTTGTGATTGGCCAAAATTACGGCTCATTTTTGGGTTTTCAATCAAAATAACTTATTTTATCGGCCATTGTCACTACATCTAAATGGGGACAACAAAGTCAGCAGTCATCTTCACAAAATTCAGGCACCGCCTGCCCTTTGCAAACAAACGATTGGTTTTTCTGATAGGGGCGCCTCTAAGATGACCAATGGATAGGATCTTCTCTCGAAAAAGCCCAAAAACATCTAACTGACTCACATACTGAAAAACATCGGTGTTGGGTCAGTAATGAATGATTCGAGAAGCTAAACCCATTTTTATGGGCATCAGCCCGCTGAATAGCATAGAGTTCTGTTTGGCTTGAAATACCTACCCAAAATAAAATAAACGGGTCTGTCCGCAAACCGATTGATGACGTTTTGAGCTACGGCCATAAAAATATCGTTGCCTTTTCGCCATTCAGCATTGCCACAGCTTCCTACCAAAACAGCATCTGCTGGTAATTGTAGTTTTTGTCGAATATTTACCTGTTTTCCTTTGGCGATATTTGCAAGCATATAGGCAATATTCACGATTTTGAATGTACTATTGCGCGCTCGGCTGGAAACTTGAATGTTTCTAAATAATAGTTGGCAACGGCTCTGATGGCGTGAGGTGTTGAGTATTGTCTAAAAAGATATTTTTATTTGCTCAGGCGAGCTATACATCTCAACTGACATAGCGAGTTCATGGACAAACAACACAAGTGGCACATTCAGAAACTTAACAGACCGATAGGCTGGGCTAATAGCGATGGTATTGCCAAAACAAGTCAATGTTTTTACTTTTGATTTTCGGCCTCAAATTGCTGTTTTGTCGGGCTATTGCACGGCGTTTGAAGTAGGGTAAAAACCTAAAACGGCAAGCCAGTCTATTTTAGAGCTAAAAATAGTACTGGCTTCAATCAATATGTGTCAATGAACCTGCTTGGCGGTATTCGTCTTCGAGTTTAGCCACCCGTCGCCAAAAGTGCATGAGTAGCTATGCCCCGTGCTTTGAGTTCTTACAAAATATGCGGCAATATCAACTGTGCACCTGCACGCTTGGCATCGTGGCCTATAAAAAGTATGGTTTTCAATCGTTGTAAAGCGCATTAGTCAATCATCATTTTTGGCGGCACCGTCTTCGTTTTGAGTTACCATCACAAAACAAGTACCTTTTGGGGCTTTACCAATGTCTATTTGTCCTACAAAATCTCCGCCGAAGCCTTTTATTTTTTCTACTTGCTTGCCCTTGGTGTCTGTCTGACGATTATTACATCGCCACTTAGAGGAGCATTGAAACGCAATATTGAGTTCATTTTTGTCTGGATTATTCGGAAAGCATTTAACCCAGAACGAATACTCGCCTGGACTGGTGGTGATGCCTTATTATTATATCCGTTTATGTGCGGGTTATCTGACCAATTCTGTGCCATTCTGTCGCCAAGTCCTTCCATCGACTTTTGCATTTTTTTAAACTTAGTCCATGTCTTTGCCCATTGTTTCTATTGTCTCGCATTTCACGGGTATCAATCACGACACGCTCGTCGTCGTCTGAACTCAAAATGATATACTTTATACTCTTTTTTGTGTTTAGGACTTTTTCATCGGTATTTTTGGTTGTCGATGATGTCTGTTTGTTGTCATCAATCGTTACACTAATGCGGTGATTCTCTTTATTAGTTGCCTTTACAGAATCCATAACAGCCTTTATTTTGGCTTCTCGTTCGGCCTCAGTCAAGTTATTGAGGTCCAAAATTTGACTGTTACTTGTGTACTCGCCGTCCTTACTTGATGTAACTTGGTCGTTAATGGTTATTTTAGAGTCCGATTTTGTATCAGTCTGATTTTGTGCAGTGGCCTGTAAAGCTTCTACAAGCAATAATGTCATAAAAAAATTTAATTTCATTTTATTTGTTGGTTTTGATTTTAAAGAGGGGAAAGATGCAAAAAAACACATCTTAACGTTGCATCAAAGTCTTATTTTTTTATAAATCAAAGGCCACACAATGTGCCGCAATGCCTTCTTGGCGACCAACAAAGCCGATATGTTCGGAGGTAGTTGCTTTGATAGAAATATCATTTTCGGGTATTTGCATGACCTCGGCCAAACAAAGTTTCATGGCAGGAATATGCGGATTGAGTTTAGGTTCTTGCAAAACAACACTTCCATCAACATTGCCTACTTCATAACCAGCCTCACGTATCATCTCTAACACTCTGTCCAACAGCACTTTGCTATCAACGCCTTTATATTGTGGGTCTTTGTCACTGAAAAATGATAGCCGATATTTCGCATATTGGCGGCACCAGTAGGGCATCGCACAATACACGCCGACAAACTACTACATCGGCATCAGAATGTCCTTTTGCCCCGTGCGTATGTGGAATCTGAATGCCACCCTAACCAAAATGCTCCCTGCTTCTAATTGGTGTACATCGTAGCCTAATCCTATTCTGATGTTCATGGTTTGTTTAGTACTTAGTTCGAAAAAGGCTTGGCGTTGTCGGGAAATTAGAATTTAGTCTCGCCGCGAACTAAAGTTAAATAGTAGCATAGCTCAAGTTTATTCAGCCAGCGCCAATGACGCAAAACTCTATGTTGGCTGTCTGACATATTTTCGCTTAATGCAAGCTCACAACTCGTCTAATTTTCCAGTCATTATTTTTATTTTCCCACACAATCAAAAATCGCCCAACTTTTGATGGCGTTCCAATTGGTTCTTAGTTATTATGAAATTTGTGTAGCCCTATTTCAATTGCTCCAAAGTCTTTAATTGGATAAACCTCTATACTCCCTTTTACAAGTTCTCTTGTTACCTTTCCACAAATATTTTTTGAGTAGCAAATATTATGTCTTGTTTTTTGAAGTCATCAATCCTCCTTGGTCGTGATAAAACTCAATGTCGTCTAAAAAAATAGCCATACTTTTCAAGGTTTAAGGTACAAGTGTTGTAAGCCTCAAAAAAGTACTGTCTAATTTTACGATAGTGTCATAAAGTTTTTTTTGGTTATCAGGCTTATAAGTTTTTAGTCAGACTATACATTAGTCTTTGTCGAGTTGCGGCTTATTAAAAAAACTGTAAAAAATCAACACTAGTAAAATTAGTACCTTAGAATATTTCATTTTGCATCCTTCAAATTAGTCTATTGTCAAGGTTTTTTTAATACTTGCGGCCTACGAAGTGCTTAGTACAAAAACTAAGCACCAAGTAGATGTGTGATTTTAGATGTGAGATACGAGTTATATTCAAATCATTGACAGTGGAAGTGCTTATATACAATATTTGTATTTTTATAATCTAAGATAATTTTGCACAACTACTTATCAACTATAAACTAAGGACTTCTTTCTTTTCTTCCAGGCAACACAAACTTCATTTCTTTTTTTACTTTTCAGACAATAGTGCACAGCCAACACTTCATCTACATTTTCGACATAATGAAACGTCATGTGTCTTTGATATAGTTTTTGATTTATCTCTTCGATATCTTTGCGGTTTTGACACATAATTATCTTTGACACCGCACGGCCAGCGACCAATATTTTTTCTTTGATGCCTCCCACTGGCAACACCTTGCCTCATGACGTGTTCGCCCGTCATAGCCACGTGCGACTTGATGCGGCGTTGAATATAGAAGCCATCGAAGTCAGCATTGTAATACCTGCCGATTAGCCATCTTTGAACTGCGCCAGCAGGTACGTGTACGTGTAATGAGTAATGGGCCAAAAAATTTCGATAGTCAATATTCAAAGTATCTGAGTTGGCTTTGAGGTAAGAAAGTGCTGTCATAGCCGATTCTTTCATTACGTCGCCCAATTGTCCAGATAGAGTCAAACCACCCTTTCCACGGCTAAGGTTTGACTCTACAAATAATATTTCGCCGCCTACCGATGTCCACGCCAAGCCTGTTACGATGCCCGCAGTGTTGTTGTTGTCTTATAAATCTCTATCAAAAATCGCTACCGAGCAGTTTTTCTATGTGTTCGGTTTTGACAGCCTTTTGGATAGCTTCGAGTACGATAGATTTGGCTGTTTTTACGAACCAATGTGCCACTTGTTTGCTCTAAGTTTCTCACACCAGACTCTCGGGTATAGTGTTCGATTACTTTTTGAATGGCTTTGTCGTCGATACTAAACGTTTTGGTATCGAGGCCGTGATCTTTACGTTGTTTTGGTACAAGGTATTTTTTGGCAATCTAAGTTTTTCTTCTACCGTGTAGCCTGTCAGTTCGATAATCTCCATACGGTCTCTGAGTGCTGGGTGAATGGTATCGAGCGAGTTGGCGGTAGCTATAAACATCACTTTCGACAAGTCGTACTCTACTTCCAAATAGTTGTCAGTAAAAAGTACTATTTTGCTCAGGGTCAAAGCACTTCCTAACAATGCCGAAGCAGGGTCGCCTCTGAAATTGGCATTTATTTTGTCAATTTCATCTAATATAAAAACAGGATTTTGATGTACCTACTTTTTAGATTCTGAATAATCTTACCGGGCATTGCCCCAATATAGGTTTTGCGGTACTCTGATTTCGGCCTCGTCGTGCATACCGCCCAATGCCATTCTGATATATTTACGGCCCAATGCCTTGGCTACCGACTTGCCCAACGATGTTTTGCCAACCCCCCAGGTATGCAAACACAATATTGGTGCTTTGAGGTTGTTTCTCAGTTTGAGTACTGCAAGATATTCGATGATACGCTCTTGGATTTTTTCGAGACCGAAGTGGTCGGCATCAAATACTTTTGCGCTCGTTTCAGGTCAAAATTATTTTAGAATACTCACCCCAAGGCAAATCGGTCAGTAACTCCAGATAATTGAGTGTTACAGGATAATCGCCATCGGGTTGATACGTTGCAACTTTTGTGCTTCTTTTTCAAAATGCTTTGACGCTTTCCGACCATTTTTCTTAGATGCCTTCATACGAATATCCTCCAACTCTCGCTCGGGGGTCCTATGCCAAGTTCATCTTGAAACTGATTTGCTGGCAAAAATAATCTCGTTGTTGTTTCAATATCTCTCATCTGAATATCCCGGTTTGAGTTCAAGCATCTGAATTTCTCTCATCATCAGTTCCAACAGTTTGGTGGCCTGTGTCGGAATATCCTTGCTTTCGAGTAGTCCTTGCTTTCGGCCACTTCGGCGTTGATATTTGACGACAAAAAGTGAGTCAGAAACGTAGGACTTTCGATGTTGTCTATCGCTATGCGGGCTTCTTGTGGTATCTCAGGATTGATTCTCAGCATCTTATGGGCAGATTCTCTCAAAGATTGCATTAACGCCTTCGATTCTTTTTGTTTTGATGCAAAAACATCTTCGATAGCCGACACCTGGCCGTCATGTATGGGCCTTCACGGGTGTATTCTTCAATCTTAAAACGCCGCCTGCCCTGAATAATAATGGTTGTGTTGCCATCAGGAAGTGTGCATCTTGATGATATGCCCCCGTGTACCAACCGAATACAAGTCTTTGCTGAGTGGCTCGTCTTTCGTTTGGTTTTCTTGTGCTTCTCCTATGAGTTTGTCGCCACGATAGGCTTTTTTTGACTAATCTAATGGATTTTTGTCGCCCAACAGTAACAGGGATAACCATTCCAGGAAACAAAACTGTATTTCGCATTGGCAAATAGGAAGTTCATCTGGCATTTCAATCGGCTCATCAAATACCATCTAAGCCTCCGAAGGCAAAATTTCAAAGCTATCATCAGGTGCCTAAACGGGGGTTTTTAAACGGGTGTTAAAAAAATTTTTTGGGTTTTTGGAAATTTCTTTTTTTTTTGGGGGGTTGGGTTTTTGAAAAACCCAAAAAGTTTTTTTTGGTTTTATTAAAAAAAAAACAAAAAAA
>JAHFWI010000284.1:0-11053 GCA_028554975.1 Himalopsyche kuldschensis
AAGGGGGGGAAACCGCCCAAAAAATGAGAAATGTTTTTCCCCCCCCCGGGGTCCATCCCCAAACCCCCCGGGCGTGCCCCCTCTAACGGGAAAAAAGGGGCCCCCCTAAAAACCCAAATTTTCGCGGGTGCGCCCAACCCAAAAACCAGCATAATTTTCTATGCCAGCCGCCAACCAGGCGAAATCCGCACCCCCCGTCCCGGAAATGTCGGGCAGACCCTTCCGCCGTTGCCGCAACTTCCGTGGTCGCACGGTAAAATCATTTTTCAGAAGCATCGGGCATTTATGTTTTGCCGCAAAAGCTGCGTAATTTCATCGCTTGCCTGAGACATGCTCTCGCCCTTGCAGCTTTACAAGAATGTATGCACCGCTTTGGCATTCGCGCGGTTGCGCCCAAGCACCGGGTTTTGCGCGGTGACCAGCGAAAGGGACTCCAAACCACCATCATCTTGATCCTGCCCCTAAGGCGGATTGCCTTTGCTTGCCAAAGCCCGATCACTTGGAACGGCACATTACGCACACGCACCGTTTCGCCCACCCATTTTCTTCCCCAAACAGGTTTTTCTTCACGGTTTCGCCTAAAATGATCGTCAAAGCCCCGCGATTACCTCGTCTGGCGTGAAAACCCGCCCCTCGCTAATTTCCCATTCGCGGGCTTCAAACCAACCTAAAGTTACGCCGACAACGCTTGCTGACCAGTTCGCGCTAGGGGCAAGAATTTGCGAGCGGGCAAAACCAAAAGGCGCAACCGCTTTTACAGTGGAGATTTCCTTTTCAATGGCTATTGCATCATCTTCTGATAAGCTAGACGCGCCGCCCAAACCCGACCGCACGCCCGTTTGTGTTGAATTTCCCGGCACAATCACAAAGAGATTAGCGCCTAGCGTTTGATCCGCGCGATAACCGCTTCTCGCGCCCGCCGCCAATCGCCACCATCGCAATCACCGCTGATACGCCGATGATGATGCCAAGCATGGTGAGCAATGCACGCGGATTTATGCGCCCCGCAGCGCGTTCAAAGCTTCGAAAAGGGCTTCTTTTAAAGGCATGAGGCGGCGTCCTTTGGGGTTTGGCGCGTGTCATTCAGCAACAACCCCTCTTTAAAACGCAGCACGCGCGAGGCAAATTCGGCAACTTCCGCTTCATGCGTGACGACAACGACAGTCACCCCCTTGTTCAAATCTTGAAACAGAGCCATATTTCCAAAGACGTGCGGCTATCGAGTGCGCCCGTTGGTTCATCAACTAAGAGCAATTTCGGCTGGTTGACAATCGCCAATCGCCACCCGCTGCTGTTGCCGCCACAGTGGGTTTATGCCCATGCGGGTTGATAACCCCACGCGGGTAAGCGCAAAGTGACGCTTTTTTCACCCGTTCTTTTTTAGGCATACCGCCATAAACCAGCGGCAAACCCACATTATCGCGGGCATCGAAGCAATCGAGCAGGTTAAACTGTTGAAAGACGAAGCCGATTTTCGCGTTTCGCAAAGCCGCCAGCTCATCCGCATTTTGCGAAGCAATGGAGACGCCATCTAACGCATAATCACCTGTCGTGGGCTTATCCAAGCAGCCGATGATAGTGGACCCATCACGGCGGTGAATTCGCCCGCTTTAATCTCCACCGACACGCCGTCTAACGCCACCACGCTCTTCGCCCATCGTGTAATGGCGCGTGAGGGGCATGAAATCAGGCTCATTTAGACCCCATAATCAATTGGTCACCCGCCTTTAACCCCGATAAAACTTCGGTAAACACGCCATCCGCTCGCGCCAATGCGAATGGATTTACTCACAGGTTCGCCTTTTTCAAAGATAAACGCGGGCTTGCGTGCCGCGCCCGGTGCGCTCATCAAGGCGTGATTGCAAAGCGGCCAATGCCTCTTTTTGCGAAGGGTCTAAACCCACAGCCAACTCATCGAAAACGATATGCGAATGGCACGAACCCGCTCAGCGCGTGCGGCGGGGTCGGTTAAACCTTGCAAAGTCTGAAATTCAGCCCGCTTTTCTTTGATAATCTGTCTAAAGTATCACTTTGTTTGGCGTTAAGCTTGCCTTCCGTTTTCATTGCCGTCACCAATTCCGCCATCACCGCCCGCCTTGCGGGGGCGCTGCGGGCGTTGCTGCAGCCGTTGGGATAAGGGAAGGCGCGGCTGTTGGCGCAGCTTGCCCCCAACGGGTCGCCAGCGCAAAACAGCATTCGAGAGCCGCATCACATTCACCCGCTCGTCGGTTATCACCCGTAGCGTCGCTGTCATGCCGGGCTTAAGTTTGCGTTCATCGTTACGAATAGAAATAACGGTCGTGTATATCACCACATTTTGCACCGTTTGTGAGCCAAGCCGCACCAGTTTGACCACGCCTTCGAAATTTTCAGCTGGGTAAGCATTGACAGAGAATGAAACTTTTGATTGGGCAAAAATGCGCCCAACATCTGCCTCATCAACATTTGCCAAAATTTCCATCACGCTTAAATCTTTGCGCCACAAAGAAAAAGCGTGGGCGATTGCAGCGAAGCTACGACCGATTGCCCAAGCTCCACCTGCCGCTGCACCACGACACCCTTCACAGAAGATTTAATCTCCGTGTTCGAAACATCAACTTCTGACGCGAACCGCCGCCTCTTTTTCAAAATTTGTGCGTCAAGCGTCTTGAGCGTGGCTTCCGCCACCTTCAAATCTGCAATGCTGTTTGCTCTTGTGCTTTAGCCGACATGAGCTGCGCCGCCGCTTTCGAGTCACGCGCAGCTTTTGCCGTATTGAGCGCGGTTTTTGCCGTGTCATACACCGATTGCGCGACAAAACCCACCTTTATTGAGTTCAGATTGCCTTGTAAAAGCCTTTTCGCTTTCCGCTAATTGCCCTTCCGTGCGGTTCAATTTGCGCCGTCATATCTTGCAAAATGGCTGAAATGCGAAAACGATCGGCTTTAACCCGCTCAATTTGCGCTTCTTGCACCTGTCTTTGGGCTTTAACTTGCGATAAAGGAAGACCATCTAATCGGCTTTGATTTGCGTCGCGTCAAGCCGCCAGAACCCACCTGGCTCCCACTTCCGTGTTAAGTCGGCAAGAACCTCGATGACCAGCCGGGAGAGTTGCGATCCATAATCACCGTTGAAAGCGGCGTGATCGCGCCAGTCGCTGCCACGCCCGCGATGATATTGCCGCGATCAACGGCGTTAAAGCAATGAAATCACGGGGTTTGTTTATCGCGCGAGAAAAAAACCAACCCGCAGCGAGGGCAACAATAGCAGAATTAAAAAGGATATATTTCTTCATAATGCGACTATAATCCTATTTTTTACGAAATGCAATATAATTCGCAACTTCACCCAAATTATTTTTTTAAAAGCAGAAAACAAGCGACATTGCTCCAATAAAGGCTTTTTAATTCAGCTTTAGCGCCTCCACCCCATGAGCGAGACCAATGTGGCTTTGCCCAAAGCCGCATCTTTGCCAGCTTTGCCCACTACCGCGCTATCGCCTTCATGATCTAACACATCATCGGCAATTTGAAGAGCAAAAACCGATCAAATCACCATAGCGCGAGAGGTTATCATGGGAGCTGCCCGCAAGCAATGCCCCCGCTTCCACTGCGAATTTCAAAGAGTGCGCGGTTTTCAACGCTTGTAAATGGCGAATATCATCTAAATTTAAGGGGTGTAACGGGAGAAACGCCCTTCGGCTGCAAATCGGCATTTGCCCCGCCACCATTTTGTTCGATGCCTTTGCTAACATCTTTACAAGGCGCGGGTCAGAGTTCAAACGCCAGCGTTAAAGCGCGTCACCAGCAAGAATTGCGGTGGCTTCTGTCAAAAGCCTTATGCACAGTGGGTTGCCCGCGCCGCAGATCGTCATTATCCATCGCGGGAGATCATCATGCACCAGCGAATAGCAATGGATAAGCTCTAGTGCGAGAGCGGTTGGTAACACGTCAAAATCACCAAACATCGCCGCCGTTTCAAGCATCAAAAACGGACGAAGCCGTTTGCCGCCCCTAAAACCGCGTGTGTTTCATGGCAAGTTTTAAACGCTCTGGCGCGTCATGATTATCAAGTAAAAGCGGTTAATGCCGCATTTACTTCCGCTTCGCGCTTTTCTAATTGTAATTTAAAGGGCATTTTTTGAAAAAACCTCTGGTAATTTGTTTTTATTTCGGCTAAGTTAACTGCTCGCTAACGACGACGGGGCATATGCCCATAAATCAAGAGATATTCAAAGGTTAAAGAAAATGGCTGTTCCAAAGCGAAAAACTTCCCCCTCAAAACGCGGTATGCGCCGTTCAGCAGATGTTCTGACGTATGTTGAAGACAAAAAAGAGCTTCGCCGCCCACACCACATCGACTTGAAACTGGCATGTATCGCGGTCGTCAAGTGTTGAATGTGAAAGCGACTGAAGCATAGTTTTTTAAAAAAACCGCCCTTTGGCGGTTTTTTATGGTAAACCTCATGCTGAGGTGTCTTTTTCTGCAAGAAAAAACCTCGGCAACTGTAATTTGATGTAAATTTGAATAATTGTTGACTTGTGGAAAAGTCCTATCGGACTTTACACACAGGGTCAACATTTATTCAAACAGGCAATAAAGGTAAAATATTTTGATTTTTTACTTGCTTGTCATTGTAAACTTCCTTCCGTTTGAGCATAGTATTGAGGGTCGTAATAATTTTTCTTACAACGGCGATGAGGGCAACTTTAGAGGCTTTTCCGCGTGCTTTCAGGTCATTAAATAGCTTATTGAAGCGATTTTTGCCTTTAATACACGATACTGCAGCTATATAGATAGCTTTTCGAACGCGCGACCTTCCGCCTCTAATAGATTTTCTTCCTTGCATTTTACCGCTTTGGAAATCGTAAGGGCAAAGCCCAACAAAACCCGCTATTTTTTGCATGGAAAGCTCGCCTAGTTCGGTGAGTTGCGAAAGCAACACGCCACATATCACTTTTACGATGCCAGGGCAAGAAAGGAGAAGCTGCTTTTTTGCCAGCATTTCGGGTTGATTATCGATAAATGTGGCTATTTTTGCTTCAAAACCTTTTATTCTCGTGGTCAATTCCACGATAAGCGTTTCAATATCTTTATAAGCGTCACTTCCTTCTTGGGTTGAATGAAGATGCTGACGCTCAATTTTACGTGCCTCAACAAGCTGATCACGCCGTAAACTCAGCGCATTGAGAGCCTCCGCAACCACATTTATAGGCAAATCGGCGGGTAATTCAAGCTTACGCCCCATTTGTGCAAGCATTTTTGCGTCTAACGGGTCGGTTTTGGCTTGTTTTCCTTGTGCCTGACCAAATTTATGCGCCCGCATAGGATTAACGCGAGAGTAAGAAATCACCTCAGAATCAAGTGTTTTACGAAGGAGATTATCATAATTACCAGTCGCTTCCATGATGAATTGAGCTGATTTTTCTCGATAATTTGCAATAAAAACGCCTAAATCATGCGGCTTATTGGCTATTTTATGTATTTTGCGTGTTTCATCATCAAAAACATCAATAAAGTCTTTTGAGATGTCGCATCCGACAAAAATTTGTGGTAATGTCATCGTATCTGTTCCTATAAGTTCGATGTCCGCGCAAACGGCATCCTGCAACTGTTCAGATTAAGTGAAAATTTGAACCGCGCCGCCTTGCCGAGGCACGAACTTTATGTTCAGAAGCATGACGGCGTGCGCGGTTCAAAAATAGGATAACACAAATGAATTACATAGAAACATCGGCGAAGTGTATTTCTCCCACCCTTCGAGGCTCGCGCTAGCTCGCACCTCAGTATGAGGTCGATCACTTTAAACCCCAGCCGCCCTCCGCATAAAAGCGTTTTCATAAAGGCAAGCGGTCAATTCCCAATCCCGTATCACGCAAAGCCTTAGCACCTCGTTTCATTCGAAAACAGGCGATTGAGCAAATCAGTCGTGAGACCCATCGTGACCGTATCGGCGCGACGGACGAGCGATACTCTTCAAAACAGACTTTCGAGCCTATATCCAACCCTAATCTTGCGTGATCTAACACCACACCAGATAAAGCCGCGACGTCTTTTAGCCCCACCACACCTGCCCCCGTGATGGGGTGAATGACATGCGCGGCGTCGCCAATCAGTGCCACGCGATCGGCTATAAATGAACGCGCTAACTTCAATGACAGCGGATAGGCTTGGTTTATCCAACACCTCACTGCCCCAAATTGGGTGGTCAAACGTTGCATTAAATCCTCACGAAACAAAAACGCGGGCGAAGCAACAATTCGTGCCGCGCGTTCGCGTGTTTCTGTCCAGACCAAGGATGAACGATTATCTGATAAAGGCAAAGTGGCAAAAGACCTGCGGGTAAAAATGCTCATAAGCCGTGTTTTCATGAGAATGCTCATGCGAAATCGTGCATAATCCCCGCTTGATCATAATCATGCCCTGGCCAGTTTGAATGCCAACCGCGCGGCGCACGGCAGAATTTGCAACCATCTGCCCTATGATCAGCCGCGCTTGATCTTCTTCTAACTTCGTGAAACTTTCGCGCACCAATGTCACGTTCGCCGCAGCATTTAAGAGAGCCTGCATGAGATCAGCTTGCTTGACCATATGCCCGAAAGGTTCACCTTCCGCCACTTCGCCTGCAAAGAGAGCAAAGAAGGGCGCACAACGTTTGAAAGCTTACTATCGGTCGACCATCTTTGAGACGGGCGTTAAAATCCGACATTTTATCCCACACGCCAAGCGAGGAGAAACCGTTTTGCGCCAGCCACCATGAGAAACGCCCGCCCATCGGTTGGGAGTTCAAGACGCCCAATTCTACCGATAATCCGCCCTTCGCGAGAGCTACAGCACATGACAACCCCACAGCCGCCGCCAATAATCACAACATCTTTCATGAAATTATCCTTTTGCTTGCATGTTTAGCCCTAGCACGATTAAACTCATATTGAGATAAATTGTCAAAAGCCGTCGATGAATTATTAAGCGTTTTAACCGAACCCTTTGGCGAATTTATTTCATTGGAACATCGCCGCAAAATGGCTGGTGGCGAGTGTTTGCCGGGCAGGTTATCGCGCAAGCCTTGGTTGCTGCGATGAAAACGGTTGAACGGGCGTATGCCGCATTCGCTTCATGCCTATTTCATTTTGGGCGGCGATCCAAAAGCTCCGATCATTTATGAAGTTGAGCGCATTCGCACGGGAAAAGTTTACCACCCCCGCCATTCAACACGGCGGAGGCATTTTTACTTTCATGTTCTTTTCATGTGGCGGAAGAGAGTTTTGATCACCAAACCCGCATGCCGCATGTGCCAATGCCTGAACAACTGGCGGATGATCATGATTATCGCAACAATATCCTTCCTCTCCCTCCCCGATCCCGTTCCGGGCTTATTATGAGCGCGAACGCCCGATTGAGCTTCGCCCTGTCGAATTCGGGCGGTACTTATGGGGCAAAGCAAAGCGGGGGCAAATTTAGCCTCTGGATGCGGGCGATGGGCAACTCCCCGATGATCCAGCGGTGCATATGGCAGTGCTTGCTATGCCCGATTTATCACTGTTGGATAGCGCCCCATTCCGCATGGTCGATCAGTGTTTGAAAAATATTCAAGCGAGTTCTTGGATCGCTTTCTGGTTTCATCCCCCGTTTCGTGCCGATGACTGGATTCTCTATGCTTAAGACCAGCCTTAGCATGAATGGCGCGCGTTTTTTCACGCGAGGCAATTCTTTGCGAAAGACGGAACGCTTATCGCTTCAGTCGCGCAAGAAGGATTGCTTAGAATAAACGGGAGAAGTGACTATTTTCGATTATATTAGGGCGGGGTTCATATGAAGTTGGTGAATAGCGTCAATTTGCTTTAAAAATTTCATCACTCATGAGCAATTTTTGTGAAGCAAGCGAGTTTTTCAGCTGGATCAAGTGTGGTTGCCCCAATAATATTGCTGGTCATGAAAGAGCGGTTGGTCACAAAGCTCAAGGCGAGATGCGAAGCGACACGCCAAGTTTGTCTGCCAAGACAACATGGGCTTCGATAGCTTCCGCGCTTCTCCGGTTTTTCATAGCGTTGCAGGCGATTAAACAGTTGTTTGCGCGAGCCAACTGGCAATGCCCCGTTGCGATATTCGGAGATAGCCTTGCGCCAGGGCGAATAGGCAGCAAGCCCCACGTTTTCACGCTCTGAAATTTCAGCCAAGTTGACCTCAAACGTGCGGGATTTAAAGGTGATAAGCGTTTGAATGGGCAATGCGGGGGTAACCCAAACGTTCCGCCTCGCTGATAAATTTCATCACGCCCCAAGCCGGATTCGTTCGATAACCCAATATACCGCACTTTTCCCTGTTTTATCCCATGATCCATCGCCTCAAGCTGCACTTCAACGGCGTTTTCAACAACGGGCTTGGGCGTGACATAATGGGTAGGATTTGACCCAAAGCCAGACGTTGCACGATCTGGCCAATGGATTTGATAAAGATCGATCACATCCGTTTGCAGCCGTTTTAGCGATTTATCAACCGCTTCAATGACCTGCGCCTTGTTAATCTCCGCTTCATCACCATCACGAAACCAGCGCATAATGGGCGAACGCCCAACGATTTTAGTCGCGAGAATAACCTTGTCACGGTTGCCCCGCGCTTTAAACCAGTTGCCGATAATCACTCGGTTGCGCCACTTGTTTCTGGTTTTGGCGGCACAGCATAAAGCTCCGCCGTGTCAAAAAAGTGGATTTCAGAATCAAGCGCATGATCCATTTGCGCGAAAGCGTCATCTTGGTTGGTTTGATCGCCAAAGGTCATGGTCTTTAGGCAGATTTCAGACACTTTGAGGGGCGTTAATGACCCAAGTTTTTTGCTTCATTTAAGCGTTAAGCAAATTCTTTGACCATTGGCAAAATATTTTCGACAACTTTATCAATGCCTTCAGCTGTTGGGTGAATGCGGTCTCTTTGGTTTAAAGTTGCAATGCCCGCCACCCCTTCTAAGAAAAACGGATAGAGGTGGAGCTTATATCTTTTCGCAAGTTCGGGGTAAATCGCGTTAAATTCCTTTGCATAGTCATCGCCAAAGTTACGTGGCGCGATCATGCCCGTGAGCAAACCTGATGCCCCGCGCCTGTAATCTTTTGAATAATATTTTCCAAATTAGCCAAAGCCGCCGCTGGGTCTTGCCCCGCAGCGCATCATTCGCGCCAAGTTCCAAGATCCGCTTTTTATTGCCTTCGGGGATTGACCAGTCAAGCCGCGCTAAACCTTGCGCTGTTGTATCGCCCGATACACCCGCATTCAAGACAGGTTGCCCAAGAGCCACGCTAAGCTTTGCTGAAAAGATCTTTTTTCCGCCAACCATGGCCCGCCGTGAGACTATCGCCGAAAGCGACTATTTTTTGCGCTGAGGCAGAAGTGAGTAACATAAAAAAAGACTAAGATGATCCGCATAAAGCATTCATAATTCACAATGATAGCGAAAATATGACCTTACACTTAAATAATATCTCCCTCACGCTTGGCGATGTAAAAATTCTTGAAAACTTTAATCTCACAATACCAAAGCAAACCATTACCTATAGGGGTCATCTGGCTCTGGTAACCGTCGCTTTTGATGCTGATGGGGCTGATGGAAACCAACGGCTGGCGAAATTTCAGCTTCGATAATGAAGTAATCTCAAAACTTAATGAAGACCAAGCCGCACTTTGGCGGTCACGCACGATGGGCATTGTATAACAATCATTTCATCTCATCGAAACCCTTTCCGCGCTTGATAATGTGGCTTTGCCCCTAGAGTTAGCTGGCGTTAAAGACGCTAAAATACAGGCTTTTTAAATTCTGTTGGCTTATCGCATCGTTTGCACCATAAACCAACGGAACTCAGCGGCGGGGAGCAACAGCGCGTTATCGCCCAAAGCTAATTTCGCCGATGAACCAACGGGTAATCTTGATGAAACAACCGGCAAAAGCGATTGTTGAGCTGATGTTCAAACGGCCAAAAATTAGCGAAACAGCGGGCGCGACCTTAGTTTTGGTGACCCATGACCCTCTCCCATAAAACGCAAAAGGCTTACTATAAAATCTGGGATCATTGTGGAAGATGTGACGCTATGAACCTCAAACCGCTTCTCGCGCCCTCACCGTTAAAGAAAACCCGCGCGGCGTTAAAATCTTCGCTTGTCATGGTGATGTGCCTCGCCCTTGGTGTGATGAGCATCACGGGGGTTCAAACGCTTTCAGCAGTCTTAAAAGCAGTTTAGCGACTGAGGGACAAGTGATTTTGGGCGGCGATGTCTCCCTCACGCTGGTGGGGCGGTTAACTCAACGAGATTGAAAGTTATATCGTTCCAGACAAATCACCATGCGAACGATGGTGCGGGTGGGCGACAAAGTCTCGCTCACAATTAAAAGCGATTGACGAGCACTTACCCGCTTTTATGGCACATTTCAACGTGCATCTGGCGCGATGGCGGAAAAAAGCTTGTTCATTAAGCTGAATGCCAACCGCTTGGTGGAACACTCACCCTTGGCAACACATCCGTGAAACTTACGAGCGAGATTGTAAACGAACCCGATAAATTCTCAAGCGGGCTGGGGCTTTCGCCGCGTTTGATAGTCTCGCTTGCTGATTTGGAAGCCTCTGGCTTGGCGGAGACAGGCAGTCTCACCGCCATATTTATAAACTGGAAGGCGACCCGCGATGTCACCCCTTTTAAAAGCTTTTGAAAAATCTGAATTTGAGGGTTCGCACTTTCAAAATGCTTCGCCACAAATTGAAAATCAACTTAATCGCTTTACGGAAATTCTCACCTTTACAGGGCTTATTACCTTGCTTGTGGGCGCACTAGGCATTTCGCACGCAGTTCGCACCCGGATTGACAAAAACGCAAAGATATTGCCACTTTAAAAGGCTTTGGGGGCGAGTTCTCGCCAGCTTTTCCTCGTTTTTTTGGGGTGCAAATCTTAGCCTTTCTTGGGGGTTTAAAATTTGGGTGGTGGGGGAGCTTTATTTCCCGTGGCCGGCTTTCAAGGGATCTTTGCCCGGGAAAATGGTGATTACCCCCCCCCCCCCGCGCCATTATAACAGCGGGTTTTGGGGTAATTGGGT
>JAHFWI010000285.1:0-11109 GCA_028554975.1 Himalopsyche kuldschensis
TTTTTTGCGGGTTTTTAAGGGTTTTAAATTTTTTAAATTTTTTCCCAAAAACAGGGGGGTTTTAATAATAAATTTTATTTAATAAACCTGTCTTCACAATCCAAGCTTCTAAATTTTTTAAATAAAATTTTTTTATAAGGGTTCCCAAAATCAAAGCCTGCCCTATCAAAATTTCCAAAAATCCGCTTTATTTTTTGGGGGCCCGTAGGGGACGGGGGCGGGTTTCGTCAGCGAGGTCGTCCCCATCCCCAAATATTTTTGCCCTGGCGGGCTGTCCCCCCAACGATTTCTGGCGGCTAGGGGGGCCGATTGCCGCGAGTTTTAAATTTTTACCTTATCACACCAAATTTTCCCTCTTTCCAGCAGTCGGACCCTTACCGCAGGTAAAGAAATCGGCCAAGCGCCATCGTTGGGAAAAAAGACAAACGGGCCCCCCACCACGGGCTTTCTTGTCGGTTTATCTCCGCCCCCCTTTTTGATTTACCCCCCCCCTGCCCAGGGAGGCGATGCAGCATTAACGTCATCAATCTCGGTCAGTCTTCATCAACCAGCTTTTGATCTTGCCCCCCGTGCTGTAGGCTTCCGGAACCATATGAAAGCGAACCGATGACCCGCCATAATGCCTTGCTTGGAAAACCCGTGGCCGAAGAAATAATTGCCGATGTAAGCAGCGGTGTAGCAACGCTGAAGGCGGAAGGCTGGCCAGTTCAATTGGTGTCAATCACCATCGGGGATGTGGCCGCCGTAAATCTCTATGTCCGCAATCAAGCGCGTTGCGCCGAGCGCGTTGGCATTGCCTTCACCGAACGCAATTTACCAGCTGATATTTCCCGCATCGAACTTCTTGGCATCTTGAACGCACTCAACACCGATCCCCGCATTACCGGCATCATCATTCAGCGCCCCATTCCAAAACATCTCAATGTCCGAGAATTGCAAACGGCCATTCATCCCCTCAAAGATGTGGAAGGTATGCATCCCACTTCGATTGGGAACATTGTCTATAGCGATGTGGCTTTAGCGCCGTGCACTGCCGCCGCCTCAGTCGAGCTTTTAAAGCGCACGGGTCTAAAAATTGAAGGGCTTGAAGTGGTTGTCATTGGCCATTCCGAAATCGTTGGGAAACCAATTGCCTTTTGCTGACCAGCGCACTGTCGCCGTCTGTCGTCACATGACAAGAAATCTTGCGGTTCATTCGCGGGCGGCTGACGCTATTTTTGTCGCTGTTGGAAAGCCCCGCTTTATTACGGCCAATATGATCAGACCGGGTGCTGCCGTCATTGATATCGGCATCAACCAAATTGAACAAGATGGTAAAAATATTGCGGTGGGTGACGTTGACTTTGAATCCTATTGCTGATGTGGCGGGTTGGATCACGCCTGTTCCCGGCGGTGTTGGTCCAGTCGTTTCAATCCTCATGCGAAATTCACTCACCGCCGCAAGAGCCCAGCAACGGTTTTATGTCGAGCATTTCGATGCCATTTCAGATACCCCAGTAAACATCGCACCCCGCCATGGATGAGCTGTCGCTAGCCAATATTACGGCCGCTGCCGCCCGAATTGCATCTCGTGTCCGGCGCACCCCCACGATCGATATCGGGTTACCAAATCATGATTCGCTGATCACGTTGAAGCTCGAACAGCTCCAGCATTCCGGCAGCTTTAAAGCGCGTGGCGCGTTCAACACTTTGCTCCAAAGGTTCCTGATGCGGGCATGGCCGCCGCATCAGGTGGCAATCATGGAGCCGCTGTCGCCTATGCCGCTAAGATGCTGGGGATCCAAGCCCGAATTTTTGTGCCCTCAATTTCATCTCCTGCCAAAGTCGCGCGCATTGCAGGTTATGGCGCTGAAATTGTACAAGATGGGGAGAATTACGCCGCAACACTTTTGGGCTGCCAAACCTACCAAACGCAATCTGGCGCCATGGGTATACACGCCTATGACGCCATTGATACCTTGCAAGGTCAGGCAACAGTCGGCCTCGAACTCAAACAACAAGCGCCGATTTAGATGGTGTTTTGGTAGCCGTCGGCGGTGGTGGCCTGATCGGCGGGCATTGCCGCGTTTTATCAATCGAGCGTCAATGTGATTGCAGTTGAACCTGAAACCTCAAATGCTCTCGACGTTGCTTTGCGCGCGGGCACACCCACAAAAATTACGCCCTTTGGAATTGCAGCCGATTCACTCGGTGCATCTTCGGTTGGGGACCTCATGTTCCCTATCGCCATGCAACATATTAAGAACGTGGCCCTTGTAACCGATGGTGCTATCCAGGAGGCTCAACGCTATCTCTGGCAACATTGTCAACTCATCACCGAGTCCCGGTGGGGCAGCAGCCTTTCTGCACTATTGTCCGGTCGCTATCGCCCAAAACCCGGCGAACGCATCGGTGTCATTGTCTGCGGCGCCAATACTCCACTCGAAACCTTTGAGAAGTTATTTGCCTAAGCGAAAACCTGCGCCATCATCTTCGTTAAACGCGTTGCAAAATCAGCGGGGTCACTCAGCGCTTCGCCTTCGAGAAAATGGGCTTGGCCCAATAACACGTTTGTCGCATCTTCAAGGAAAGGGCTTTCACATCTTGCCTTCGCCAGTGCAATAGATCAAACTATGACCCGGGTGCACTCACCAATGCCAGAATCTTTTTGGCGCGATAAAAGTTTTTCCAAAGTGCGGTCCATATCACCTTCATTGACAAGGCAAACTGCACTTTCCGCCAAACGTTTTGATACCCGCACTTCTTTGACCTGATCACCCAAAGTCAACTTCATCACAGCGAGCAAGGCCGCCATAGCCTCTTGATCGGCTTTCGGCGTTTCAGGTTTATTTTTGAGTGCAATCAAATCAAGGTCCGCTGCCCCTTGTGCAATCGACTTCAAAGGCTTGCCGTCATAGCCCTGAACCGTGCGTACCCAGAAACTATCGATGGGATCGGTCGGTAACAAAACTTCAATATCGCGCTTATAGCCTTCAAGCTGCGGGCTTGACTGCACCTTCTTGGCATTTTCGCCCGTGAGATAATAAATCGCGGTTTGGTTTTCCTGCAAATTGGCAACATAGTCTTTCAGTGAAATAGCATCCGACTTAGTGGTGCGGAACCGCGCTAACTCCAAAAGCTGTTCTTGGCGCTCAAAATCTTCGTACAAGCCCTCTTTGATAACCGCGGCAAACTCAGTCCAAATATTTGCAAATTGCGTAGGCTCTTGTTCAGCGCTGCGCTTCAATTCCGCCAGAACTTTATTCTTTACGGCTTTGCGAATAACTGAGACCTGCGCATTATTTTGCAGCATCTCGCGCGATAAGTTCAGCGGCATATCAGAGCTATCAATCACACCTCGCACAAAGCGTAAGTACGCAGGTAAAAGCGCAACATCATCCGCGATGTAAACCCGCTTCACATAAAGTTTCTGGCGGCCTTTGCGCTCAGGGTCATAGAGATCAAAGGGCTTTTCACCCGGCACATAGAGAAGGACTGTATACTCATAGCGGCCTTCGGCGCGGTAATGAATGGTGAGTGCCGGAGATGTGTGCCATGCGATAAGTGATTGAAAAATTCTTTATGCTGTTCAGGCGTTACCTCAGCTTTGGCCCTGGTCCAAATCGCATTGGAAGAATTGATCTGTTTAGGTTCAGCCTCCCCATCCACTAACATAATTGGATGTCCAACATGGTCCGAATAACTCCGCACCACGCTTTTCCAGTTTCCAACCCTCAAGATAATCCAAGCATCATCGCGCAAATGCAAAACAATCTTTGTACCTCAGGACACATTTTCGGCGGCGGTCTGGTGAAAGTACCGGCCCTTCCGAGGGGTCCACAAAGGCTTCTGCTGCTTTCCTCGCGAAAACACCTCGACCGAATTGGTACGATAAACGCCTTTACGCCAAATTGCCCAATTAATGTTGGCGCATCTTTCACTTTTCCATAAAGTTTTGCGTGCCGAACTTTGCTATCGTGCCGAGATTATCCGTCAGTTCTTGCGCATCCATACCAATGCCCGTGTCGCTGATGGTCAGTGTTTGGCAGTCTTGTCTGTGAGATGGTGATCGAAAGCATTGCTTCTTGTTCTAAGAATGCGGGCTCTGCAATCGCGGCATAACGCAATTTGTCTAAAGCGTCAGAGCTATTGGAAATCAATTCCCGCAAAAAACATCGCGAGGTGCCCATCAACTGCAGAAGTTGCTTTAGCTTGCGAAGGCTTTGCGGTTTGCCATTCGGGGTTTTTTGCAGTTTTAGCAGCCATGTCAGTTCAATCCAATATCATCAATCGTTGTTAGCGATATCGGATCACAGAGCGTGGAGGTCAAGCCAAAAAAAGGCGACTGACAAATAATCAGCCGCCAAAGAGAACGTTACCTCCTCTACAGCAAGGGGATGCTGGGGGCCGACAATGTGCTTCGGTGGGCTGGAGGCCAGCCGGGTTTTGCCAGCCGGGTTTTGTCAAACATCAACACTATTTCCCTCTATCATGTCCAAGGCTTGATCAGATTGTGGCGGATTCAAGAATTTGCAAAAAGCAATTGTCATGAGCGCAGGTAATCTTCAAGCAATTGTCATGAATCAGGAGCAGCCCAAGTGGAAAGTGCTGAGATAATTGTATCATTTCCCAGTGTGGCGCGGACCACCCCGCAGATCGCTTTCGATCGTCATGAACTTTCCCAAATTTTGGCGATTTACGGCATGAACGTCGCCTCAGGTGAATGGTGCGATTATGCGATGGATTTTGGTCACGAGCGCGCCACTTTCTCAGTTTTCCGCCGTGCGAGCGAAAGTCCACTCTATCGAGTCGTAAAGAACCCCGCCCGCGCCCGCAAACAAGGTCTCTACGCCGTCATCGCCCAGGTGGTCTTATTCTGAAACGCGGTCATGATCTGGGCCATTTTTTGACGGTCCTTCTCAAAGAGCCAAAAGTCCAGTGTACTAAGACAAAAAAAGCCGCGGAAAATCCGAGGCCTTTTCACAACGTCGAGAACGAATTTATTCGCGGCTCATAAAGCCCATGAGGTTTAAGATATGAACGAACATGGTCACAAAGCTACCGTAAAGTGCAAAGGCGCCAAAGATTGACTTTGATTTTGCCACGCCATGCGCATCGCCTTCAAAATACATTTCCTTAATCGTTTGAGTTTCTCAAGCAGTGATGCCTGCGAACGAGTATGACATGATCATGCCAAACATACCGCTTTGGAACACGAATGCATTCAACAGACCAGCAACAATCAAGCCGATGCAAGCGATCATAAAGAACGTTGCAAGTCCCGATAGATTACGTTTCGTAACGTACCCTGCCAGGCTTGCCGCACCAAAAGTAATCGCGGTGACCAGGAATGCTTGAAACACGAGGCTCGGTTGAACATTAAGATATGCCCCCACCATTGGTGCAATCATCAGGCCCCAAAGTGCGGCATAACCCCAATAAGCGGCGTGCGCCATTGCGGCATTGCCTGAAAAAATCAACTTAGGAGCAAACCAACCCAAAGCAAGTGTTGCAATAAAGAACACCCATTTCATGCTCATAACCACAGCCATAGCAGCAGGATTTGCCGCGAGTGCCATAACCACAACGGCGGTCAAAGCGATGCCTAAGGCCATATAATTGTAGACGCCTTGCATATAAGACCGCAAGCCTTGATCAACTTCGGCGCGAGCGCCAGTTTGTGTTTGATAACGAACGTCAGCCATAAAAACCTCCAGTAATGCCTAATCCCCAACAAATGTGTTTGAGGACAATGAAATACAAGTTACATAATTTTAATGGTGTGGACCAGTAAAATTGTATTTATAACAAGACGAAGCTTTCGATCTTGCGCGCTAAGCCAAAATCCTGTTCGGTAACACCACCAGCGTCATGGCTGGTCAATGTGATATCAACCCGGCCATAAACATTGCTCCACTCTGGATGATGGTCCATTTTTTCTGCCGCTAACGCCACCCGACTCATAAAACCAAAAGCCTGATTAAAATTCTTAAACTGAAACGATTTAAAAATCGCGTCCCGGCTTTTCGCTTCCGTCCAACCGGAAATTTCATGTAAACTTTTCACTCGCGCTACACCAATCACCAAAGCTTCGCTCATCATGTCACCTCTAAATCATAGATCTCTTTCACCGCATATGGTCCGCCACCGCGCGAAGGTATAGAAGAGAAGAGCACGAATTGCGCGACCTGAAAAGTCCTGCTGCAAAACAGATTTTCCGCCGCCAAACAGCGCTGCAAACTCAAGGGGGATCAGGATCGCAACCCACCACGCAAATTTGCGAAGCTTTTACCAATATCATCAGACAACATAGTGCCTGTAAACAATCGAGGCCAAGCAAGCCATCCTTACATCAGTTGGACTTAGCAGTTTTCCGCAAAAGTAATTTGATAGCTGGCGTGATTCATGAAACCAAAACGCCAATCCCTTTAACATTGGGATGAATGCTATCAGCCTGATTAAGAGCCGCATCCCCGGCCACGCCTTCTAACATAAATGGATAAAGCAGCACGTCATATTGTTTTGCCAATTCCGGATAAATCGCCTCGAATTCGCGGGCATAGTCTGGACCCAAGTTTGGCAGTGCGCGCATGCCAAGAAGAAGTACGGGTAAGTTTTTAGACTTGAGCGCCTCCAAGATCATAATCAGTCGCGCGCGCATCTGCGAAGGCGGCAATCCGCGCAAAGCATCATTGGCACCAAGGGCTATAATCACCGCAGCAATATCTGGTGCCAACGCCCAATCCAAACGGGTTTGGCCCTGCGCCATGGTATCTCCCGAAACCCCAGCATTCACGATCGAAACAGCAACCCCTTCGGCACGCAAAGTTTGTTCAAGTTTCAACGGCAAGGCCTCTGCAGGCTCTAACCCATAACCCGCCGTCAAACTATCCCCCAGCATCAAAACATTGGGCTCCGCGCCAAACGCTGAAGCAACCGAAAGCATAAATGCGACGTAGACGGAAAATAACTGGTTCATATGTCTCAAGATAGGTGGCTATTACTGATTGCTCAAGCCCATAGACAAATCATTTGGCCTATCCCATCTAAATGTAGTCCTTAACGAAAGCGAATTCCCCGTGTCCACTTCCCGTTTGATCGATCTTGCCGCAGTCAATCTCATTTTACCAAGCAGGGCCGGTCCTGTTCACATTTTAAAGGCCGTGAATTTTATCGCCAACACCTCCGAAGCCATTGGTGTGGTCGGCCCTTCAGGTTCCGGCAAGACTTCACTCCTCATGGTGATTGCAGGTCTCGAAGCGGCTACGAACGGGATTGTGAATATCTCCGGCACATCGCTGAACGGCAAAACGGAAGACGAGCTTGCGCGCTTTCGCCGCGATCATATTGGGATCATTTTTCAATCTTTCCATTTGATCCCAACCATGACAGCCCTTGAAAACGTCAGCATCCCGCTTGAGTTCAAAGGTGTTAAAAATGCGAGTGTTATTGCCGCGGCAAGGTTAGAGCGCGTTGGCCTGTCTCATCGTCTGAGCCATTATCCTGGTCAGTTATCCGGCGGCGAACAACAACGGTAGCCATTGCCAGAGCGCTCGCCTCTGACGCCAAAATTATTCTCGCCGATGAACCCACCGGAAACCTTGATCAAGAAACCGGCGAACAAATCATCCAGTTGCTTTTCGATGTCAAAAAAACCGAAGGCACCACATTGTTGTTGGTCACGCATGATCATGATTTAGCCAAGCGCTGCGACCGGATAATCAACCTTCGCGATGGCCATGTATCATGAACCGTCTCGGTTTATGGTTTCGATTTGCACAGCGCGACTTGCGCTCCGGTTTACAAGGTTTTTGGATATTTCTGATTTGTTTAACCTTAGGCACAGCCGCCATCGCCATTATCGGCTCACTTTCCGCAAGCTTAGAGCGTGGCCTCAACGAACAAGGCCAACCCCTTCTTGGCGGCGATCTCGAACTTGCCCTTGTTCACCAAGAAATCGGCAAAACTGAATATGATTTTTTCGACACTAGCGGCACAATCAGCACCTTAGCCACCTTGCGCGCCATGGCAATTGCCGGCGACGACACAGCGCTGGTTGAAATCAAAGCGATCGATGAAAAATATCCGCTTTATGGTGCGGTTTTACTGGCTGGTGCCGCAGATCTACAGGCGACCCTTGCACAGACCGATAAGACCTATGGTGTCGTTACTGAACAGCTCCTGATGGACCGCTTGCGCGTAAAAGTTGGCGATATCATCAAACTCGGTACGGCACAATTTCGAGTGGGCCCCGCAATTGTCGCTGAACCTGACCGCATCTCAGATGGCTTCATGGTTGGCCCTCGATTGATGATGAGCACCGAAGCCTTGATGACGACGGGACTAATTCAACCCGGCAGCTTAGTCACATGGCGCTACCGCATTAAATTGGATGGCTCACCTAGCCTTGCAATTGCCAAAGCATTAATCAAAGAATCCGAAATTAAATTTCCCAAAGCCGCATGGCGTGCGTGTGGCTCGGACCGCGCCGCCCAAGGTGCTGAAAATGTCATTGAACGCTTGAGCTATTTTATGACCTTGGTGAGTTTTACAGCACTTGTCATTGGCGGCGCTGGTATTGCCAATGCGGTAACAGCTTTCATCAATCGGCGTGGTTCCGCCATTGCCACCTATAAATGTTTAGGGGCGTCCTCTGGCGATATTCTTGGCATTTATCTCACTGAAATTGCACTTGTTGCATGTCTTGGTATCGTTGTTGCTTTGGGGCTAGGGGCTAGGGCCCCCAGCCTTGTTCATTTTTTGGCGACCTCCAGCCATTGCCATTGACCCCTAATATTGAGTGGCAGGCTCTCGGTCTGGCTGGCCTGCTCGGCGCACTTGTTACTTTAGCTTTCAGCATCTGGCCCCTTGGTAACACGGTTAATGTTCCGGCCACCGCACTTTTTCGCAACCAAGTCATCGCTGCATCAGGTAAAACCCCGCGCCGTTTTGTGGTGGCAACTCTCGCCATTCTCGGCCTTATCGCTGGTATCATTTTTTGCATTCGATAACCAACGCTTGACCAGCTATTATCTCATTGGGCTGGTCGAGTTTTTGCAGGACTTCTCGTCTTGGCAATAGGACTTACAAAAATTGCAAGTCTTTTGCTGAAATCTTCGCATGTGCTGCTGCGTTAAGCGGTGGCCAGCCTCCATCGCCCGAACTCATCGGCCGTGTCAGTGATTTTAGCATTGGGGTTAGGTCTTACATTATTTGTGACCCTCACTTTGACCGACAATACGCTAACCCGCGAAATTAAATCTGGCCTACCAGAAAAAGCACCGGCTTTTTTTTTTCTCGATGTCCGCAATGAAGATCTGTCCGCCTTCAAATCAACGTTGAGCGCCAAGGCGGGTGTAACTTCAGTTGCCAACGCGCCTATGCTGCGGGGGCGTATAGTGAAAGTCAAAGGCGTGGAGGCCGAAAAAATTACACCCGATCCCGAAATCGCTTGGGCCTTATGCGGTGATCGCGGGTTAACCTACGCGAGCCAACTGCCCGAAGGTTCAACCCTTGTTGAAGGCGCATGGTGGGCCGATGATTATAGCGGTCCCAATCTAGTTTCTTTGGTGAAAGATATTGGCCAAGGCCTTGATCTCAAAATTGGCGACAAAATTGTGGTTAATGTTTTAGGCCGCGATGTGGAAGCAGAAATCGCTAATTTCCGCACCGTGAACTGGCGAAGTTTAGGAATCAACTTTGTCATGGTGTTTTCACCAAACACGTTGAAGGCCGCACCGCATAGCCATATTGTGACCGTGGAGATGGCTGGCGGCGATGAAGCCAAGCTTTTGAATGAGATGGCAAAGGCCTATCCATCAACGACCGCTGTTCGTGTGAAAGATTTACTTTCAACGGTTGGAAATCTTTTAAGCCAAATGCTCACCGCTATTAGGGGGGCAAATATTCTAACGCTGCTGACTGGTGTGCTGGTCTTGGCCGGAGCCTTAGCCGCCGGATTATCATCGCGCACCTATGAGGCTGTGGTGCTCAAAACCTATGGTGCTTCGCGCCGACAACTCTTAACCACTTTTACCATTGAATACGGCGTGTTGGGTTTGGTGGCCGCATTATTTGGCATGACGGTGGGCTCTATCGGCTCGTGGTTTCTCGCCAAATTCATTCTGGAAATGCCGTGGCAATTTTCCGCCAGCACTGCAATTTGACGGCTCTTATTGCAATGGTCCTCACCATATTGACAGGCCTTTTGGTCACCAACTGCTTTTGCGGGCGAAAACCCCTCCGGCCATTTACGAAACGAGTAGAAAAAATTTGTTAAACCCGTTAGGCCAAAGCCATGGTTGTCCTTAATCGCATATATACAAGAACCGGAGACGCTGGCGAAACCGCGCTTGGCTCTGGCGAACGCGTCTCTAAAGCTAACGTCCGCATTCAGGCCTATGGCACGGTGGATGAAACCAATAGTGTGCTTGGTATCGTGCGCCTTCACACCAATGCCGAAGTCTTAGCCCTGCTCGATGTGATGCTGGCCCGCATTCAGAACGAACTTTTTGATCTTGGCGCTGATCTTTGTGTGCCAGATCGCGGTCAAAAAAATTTGAATATGAGCCGTTACGCATTTTAAGCTCACAAGCCACCCGTCTCGAACAAGAGATTGACGAGCTCAATCACGATCTTTCGCCTTTGCGCTCATTTGTGTTGCCCGGCGGCCATGCCGCTGTTGCCTATTTGCACCTCGCCCGAACCACGTGCCGCCGGGCTGAACGGTTGATGGTGGATTAGCGGAACCCCAAATGAGCAAGTTGGCGCCAGTGCAATTTTTATATCAACCGCCTTCCGATTTTTCTTGTGGCCAGCCGCTGGGCCAATGTGAAAGCAGCAGGTGGCGACATCCTCTGGGTTCCGGGAAAGACGCGCTAAATGTGGACTGCAGCTCTTTGCCGGATTTGCACTTGGCGGCGGCCTGATCGTGGCCATTGGCGCCCAAAATGCATTTGTTATCCGGCAGGGAATTCTAAATCAGCATATTTTTGCGGTCGCACCTCTTTGTAGCTTAGCCGATACTGTTCTCATTTGGGCTGGCGTTTATGGTTTGGGAGTCGTTATCAAAGCGGTCCCAGCTCGTCTCGATCATGACCTATGGTGGCGCTGCATTCTTAATAATCTATG
>JAHFWI010000286.1:0-11229 GCA_028554975.1 Himalopsyche kuldschensis
AAAAATTTTCAACTTGTCCTGTTTTTGTATTCAAGATATACGCCCCCAAAACACCTAATGTCGTCTCGATGCCTGTAAACGGTTTCCCTTAAATGGTGCTGGGTTATTAAATCGACAGCAAAGTAATGGGTAAAAATTTCGATACTTGGGTGTCGTTTTACTTCGTCGAGCAATGCCCGTTCGATTTCTGCACCTGTGGTGTCTTTGAAGTGTAATATTCGGTGGTCAGAATGCCCACCTTCTTTGGCTAAGTCATAGTCGCCGTCGGCTTCTTTGTCAAACCGTGTGCCGTAGTTTATTAGCTCTTCGATGCGCTCAGGGGGGAAACTCTCTGACTACTATTTCTACAATACTGCGTTTGCTCATTTGTCCACCAGCTACCATGGTGTCGTCAATGTGTTTTTTTCAAAACGAGAGTCTTCGGCTGTCCAGACGGTACGCAATGCCACCTTGGGCATATTTGGTATTGGTTTCGTCGGCTTGTACTTTGGTGATGACAGCGATTGAGACCTTTTCTTGTTTTTGGTCAAAGTGTCGGTAAGTTTGGTGGCGTAGCTAAGGCCAGCAATGCCAGAGCCTATCACTAAGAAATCGTATTGGGGCATATAGTTAGTTAGAATTATTAGTTGGGTTATGACAGGACTGCCCGTGCGGTTATGAGTTAGGTTGAGTTCCTGCGGTTAGTGTAAAGTTATGGGCTATGGTTTTGATTTGAGTGGCAATTTGGGTTGTTGGTAAATGAATAAAAAATCGGTGGTTACCCGCCTAAATCAGTGTCATCAGCAGGCCATTTTTACAAAATTGCAATCAATCACAAACTCAAATTTGGCAGTTTTAAAGAAAGTATCCAAATTTGAGTCAAAATTAAACATTTCATGCAAATAAACATCAGAAAAGGCCGTCGAGAAGATGTGCCACAGGTTTTCGGGTTGGTACAAGAGTTAGCGCTCTACGAGCGTGCGCCTGAACAAGTGACCAACACTATTGCGCAAATGACCGAAGATGGTTTTGGTCTAAACCCAATCTATGGGCTAATAGTAGCCGAAGCCGAGGGGCGTATCGTAGGTATTTCGCTTTATTATACCCGTTATTCGACCTGGAAAGGCAAACGGCTCTATCTCGAAGACCTCATCGTTACAGAAGCCATGCGGGGTTATGGTGCAGGAAAGTTGCTGTTAGATGCCACAGTAACAGAGGCCCGTGCCACCAACTGCACAGGAGTCATGTGGCAGGTGCTTGACTGGAACACTCCCTCAATCGAGTTTTACGAACGCTACGGGGCACGCCTCGACGGTGAGTGGGTCAATTGCCACTTAGATTTTTAAAAAATTACAAACAAAAAACCTTATAGGTCTTTAAGACCTATAAAGGTTTAATATCTGAAAGTATAATTTCGAGAAAAATCTAATATGTTCTGAACGCAACGGTCGGACGGTGTCCGAACGATTTTGTTCATGAGTTGTTTGGTTTCAAGTGTGTCCAAATAAAATGCTAAAAAAGTTCTTGATCGCCTACGAGTGCATCTTCAATTTGCTCATTACTCGTAGCTATCAGTCTCTTCATAGACATAGCGAATCACATCATCGGGCGTAGAGGTTTGTATCATATTCTGGGGTACGTTTGCTTAATTGCTTTCTCAAATTAATGAGCGCATAGCGCATACGACCCAAAGCTGTGTTGATGCTCACTCCTGTTGCATCAGCCTATTTCCTGAAAACTCACTATCTTCGTAGTGTCGCATAACCAGCACTTCTTTTTTGAGTATCGGGCAGTCGCTGTATGAGTTCACGCAAGTGTTGGTGTGTTTCTTGCTTGATTTGGAGCGATTCAAACGAATCGTCAGCAAATTCTAAGGCATTAAACACAGCACTTCCATCCTCAAACACCACTTCGGGTAGCGTTTTTTCGCGCGGGAAATAGTCAATAGCCAGATTGTGAGCAATACGCAAATATCCAGGGCAAAACTTACCTTCGTCATTGTAGCGATTAGACTTAAACATTTCGACTGCCTTAACAAAGGCATCTTGCATTAAATCTTCGGCTACATACTGATCTTTGACAATCAGATAGACAGTAGTATAAATTTTAGATTTGTGGCGCTGAACGAGTTTAGCAAATGCTTTTTCGTCACCATGAACATACAATGATATTAGCTCACTATCATTAACTTGGAACTTTTCCATTCTTTTTTATACAATTAGTTAACGGTAGAATTTAGCCTCGATATTGTGTCCTCCTGTTCGTTTTTGGCAGAGATTTATTAAATTATCTTATTAGACGTGCCAAAGCCAAAAGTACTTTAAAGATACTATGCAAATATTTCACCAAAATATTTTTATTTGTGTCAAAAAAACACCAAATAAAATTTGGATAAATACCGTTAAATAAAAATATTGTTTAAGTCTGTTTGGGTTTATAATTATGGTAACTTTGCAGTTAAATCTAAAAAATCACAGGCTCTACACTTATTATCTTTATAATAGCCCCAACAATTGCCAGAGTACCACATTTCGATAAAAGCGACCGACGGCTTATTGCCAGTAGTAGTTCAAGATAGCCTGACCAATAAAGTATTGATGGTGGGTTATATGAATGAGGAGCTTATCAAAAACGGTGGCAGAGAGAACAGAGTTACGTTTTTAGTCGTAGCAAACAACGCCTCTGGACAAAGGGCGAAACCTCTGACAACTTCTTGAATGTCAAAACGATACTGATTGATTGCGACCAAGATACTATTTTGATAAAAAGCCACGCCTGACGGCTTCGCTTGTCATACAGGTGCAGATACTTGTTTTTGAAGAACAGAACGAGGGACGTGCTTCTTTCTTGAATTATTTACAAAAAACCATCATCAGAGACCGTAAAACAACCCGTCTGATGGGTCTTATACCAGTAGTTTGTTTAAAAAGGTGTCAATAAAATTGCTCAAAAAGTAGGGGAAGAGGCCGTTGAGTTGGTCATCGAAGCCAAAGACAATAACGACGATTTGTTCAAAGACGAAGCGACCGACCTGCTTTTTCATTACCTGATTTTGTTAGAACAACGCAACATAGACTTGGACGACATTGTGGCTGTTTTGCAAGAAAGACATCGATAGCTATTTAAAACAGTCTCTAAAATGAAAAAAACGAAACCTTACTTGATATTTATCACGAGCCTTGTCTTAACAATCGTTTTGGTAAACTGCGTTGATCCATACTCAGACCCAAAAACTATTGACTACAACCCGAAAGTTAATAGTCAATGCTAACATCAGCAACCAAACAGAGCCATTTGCTGTTCGATTGACTCGTACCATTGCTTTTTTGGAGGCAGATGCTACACCGCCCGTGATTGGAGCAAAAGTGTATGTCTTGGACAATCTCAACAACCGCTACGAACTGGCCGATGTTGGCAAAGGTAATTATCAAACAGCAACCAGCAAAAAAGCAGTCGTGGGGCGTAGCTATCAACTTTTTATTCAGGTTGGTGGCAAAATTATGAATCAACAGCTGAAACGCTACGGGCTGTGCCTGAGATTGACAAATTGAGTAGCCAATTGATAGAGCAAAAAGCGAATCTGGGGTAAAAAAAAACTTTTTTGAAGTTACTCTTGAAACCAAAGATACCAAAACTGTAGGCGATTATTACCGTTGGACGGCAGTCAATTATCGTTATTTATACTCGTGTTTTGACAGAGTTTGTGTACCCGAAGAATGTGCTACCACAACTGTATTTCGGTCGGAATGTTGTAGTCCTTGCTGGGCTATTAGCCGAGATTATGGTCAAATCATATTGGCCTCAGACAACCTCTATAAACGGTAATACACTCAAACAAAAAAGTGGCTATTGTACCCTATAACTCTCGCCGACCGTACTATTTGGAAATAGCACAATATTCACTCACCAAAGGGGCTTATAACTATTGGACAAATATCAATACCCAAATCAATAACACGGGTAGTATTTTTGACGCTCCGCCAGCCAACATCAGAGGCAACATTGTTTGTAAAGAAGACCCAACCGAGCAAGTTTTAGGTTATTTTGAAACAACCTCCGTGAGTTACAAGCGGTTATTTGTATTGCGTGATGCCCTCGGTATTCCTACTGAGCCAATTATTCCTAGGTTGGTTGGACGCGTGAGTTTACAAAGAGGCAGCAAAGAATGTATCGAAAGCACCACACGGACAGCCAAGAGACCTATTGACTGGCGAGATGACTATAGCCTGCGAAGCTATGATCCTTTTAGTGAATTTTAGAACATTTTACGATTATTTATGGTTTAAATAATAATTGTCAATAGGCTGAAATTCAGTATTTTTGTAGGATAATCAATGAAAGCACAGCCTTAATAATCTTCATTTATTATCATTTATTTCATTCATCACAATATATGCCCTTCTTCTATTTATTGCAATTCGCTCACTGAGTACAGTCATGCCAAAACGATTACGGTCAATGTTGGTGACGTGCCGATGGGTTCTGACTATCAATCAGGGTGCAGTCAATGACAACCATTGACACCATGGATGCCGAAGCTCTATTGCGCAGACAATCAGAATGGTCGAGTCGGGTTGTGAATATGTACGCATCACTGCACCGAGTGTCAAAGAAGCCCAAAATTTAGAAAACATCAAGAACGGTTTGCGACTGCGAGGCTACACCGTGTACTCGTAGCCGACATTCATTTTACGCCTTAATCTTGCTGAGTTGGTGCGCGAATCGTTGAAAAAGTGCGTATCAATCAGGGAATTATGCCGATAAAAGCGGTTTGAAACCATTGAATATACCGAGTCTGAATGCCAAAAGAGAATTGGGCCTAGTATTCGTGAAAAATTTATACCATTGGTTAAAATTTGTAAAGAATATGGTACAGCCATGCACGGCACCAATCATGGCTCGCTTTCTGACCGAATCATGGTACTTCGGCGATAGTGCCGTGGCATGGTAGAGTCGGCCTTGGGTTTTGCGTATTTGCGACGACCTGAATTACCATCAAGTCGTACTATCTATGAAATCGAGCAATACACTCGTCATGGTGGAGGCGTATAGGTTATTAGTTAGTCGATTGAACGAAGAAAAACTCCAACCTTATCCGCTACATTTGGGCGTAACCGAAGCTGGCGAAGGCGGCGATGGGCGCGATAAGTCGGCGGTAGGTATTGGTACATTGCTCGAAGATGGCTTGGGCGACACCGTTCGGGTGTCATTGACCGAAGACCCAGAGTTTGAAGCACCGTTGCTCGTTCGCTCATCAGTCGTTATGTCAATCGAGCTACCGAGGCGCAACCCATCAAATCGGCAGGCGAGTCGCCCATTGACCCTTACCAATATGTACGGCACAAAACCGAAGAGATTTATAATTTGGGCGGAGTAAATGTACCTCGTGTTATTGCTGACTATTCTCAGATTTTGATTGATAAATATGAAGCCTTAAAACCAGTTGGTTACTTTTATCTGCCTGCTCCAGACAAATGGCATACCAACGACCTTGCCACTGACTTTGTTTATACAGGCCACCAACCAGCTACCTTTATGTTGCCAAATGGCTTAAAAGAAATAGTAGATTATAGTGTTTGGGTCAATGTCAGCGACCAGACCAATAAATTTCCGATGCTCAACCCGTTGGAGTATCATTTGGCTTTTGCCAAAATCCAAGAATTTACATAAACAACTCAATTTTTTAAAATTAAGTACAACCAACTGACCGATAGTTTATTAGAAACGTTAAAAGGAAATTTGAATGTGGTATTGGTATTGCACACTCAAAAATGCACACGCCATGCCCGAACTCCGCCAGTTGTGTTTTAAACTGAGTAAAAACAATATCCTTTGTCCTGTTGTTATCCATAGGACATACAGCGGATAAACCTCCGAACTTTCGATTTGTGCGGCTACGGATTGCGGTGGGCTGTTGGTTGATGGTTTTGGTGATGGTATTATGCTAACGGTTGATTATGAGTCAGGACTCAGCGAAAAATTTAAAATTAGCCCAAAATCAAAACAATACAGCATTTGGTATCTTGCAAGCGCCCAGAACCAGAATGTCAAAAACAGAGTATATTTCTTGCCCGTCGTGTGAGGACATTGTTTGATTTGCAAGAAACGACGGCCATGATTAGAAAACGAACCGACCATTTGAAAGGATTGAAAATCGGAATCATGGGTTGTATTGTAAATGAATTAAGGGCGAAATGGCCGATGCTGATTATGGTTATGTGGGTATTGGCAAAGATAAAATATCGCTCTATCGAGGCCAAAACGTGGTGAGTAAGTCGGTACATTCAGACAAAGCCGTTGATGAACTCATGCGCTTATCAAAGAAGATGGGCGGTGGAATGAACCTGAAATAGTTGGTAGTTATGAGTTATGAGTTATGAGTTGCCACCTGCTTTAAGCTGGTGTGAGTGAGTTAGAGCGAAGGCATCTCGATATATATCAACCAATAATCTGGGCTTTGGCCTTAACAGATGAAAAAATAATAAACTTTCTGAGCATCGGCGAAGTATTTGGGTATTTCTTTCGGGTTTTTGGCAAAAAGACCCCTCAAAGCCAGATACAGGCTACTTACGCATGATGCACGGCATCAATCGCATTTCGATTGTCATGTTCTTGTTTTTGTATAGGCGTTATGCTCTATCGGTATTTGACACGATGAATGTCGAAACACTACGAGAGTACTGCCTCTCAAAAACCGCACGCAACCGAAGGGCTACCTTTCGGGTAAACGGTGCTTGTATTTAAGGTAGGCAGTAAAATGTTTGGGCTACTATTGTTTAGATTCACAGAGTGTTGAGCATCAATCTCAAATGCGACCCTGAGCGAGCTATTCTGTTGCGAGAAGAATACGACAGTATTTTGCCCCTGGCTTCCATATGAGTAAAATACATTGGAATACCGTATTGCCCAACGGCCTCAAAAGTAAGTTGGTCTATGAATTGATTGACCATTCTTACGAAATCATTTTGTCGTCATTGCCTAAAAAATCTTAGCAGAGTTACAATAACAATACTTTATCGACAATGTGCAATACGCCATTGGTAGCCATAAAATTGGTCGATATGACGTTGGTATTAGCAACACTGGCGGCACCTTTGAGTACCAAACCCGTGGCATCTGACTTGACAACTTGTAACGAATAACTACCACCCGATACCTTAAACTGTGTATTAGGAAGTAAGATTGGTAGAAAAATAACGACCTTGGGCAATGTGATACAACAGCACGCTCGACAAGATAGTAGGGTTTGCCCGCAAAATACCCTGACTATTGTAGCCCAATGCCTCAAAAGCGGCATTGGTTGGTGCAAAAACAGTTAGCACATTGGCATTGGAAGCCAGTGAGGCCGCAATGGCTGGGTTTATGGCCGACACTCGTGCGAGTGCTTCCATAAAAAGCGACAAATTGGGATTGGCCTTGATGAGTTGCTCTAATGTTTGAGTAGGCGGTGCAATGATTTTTTCTAAAACATGAACGGCTCCATTTGAAGCCTATAAGTCGGTAATGGGGGCTAATGACCCATTGACTGATACTCCTTTTCCATTTTTTGACAAATAGGCAATCACTCCATTAAACATTTTTAGTTCTTGGCTGTCTCCGTCTTTTATTTCGTTATTGGTGGCTTTCAAATCAAAAATATGATAGTAGAGCATTGCCCGTATTTTATCTGCGGGCTGGCTCGTAACGGCGTTGGCATCGGCAAAACCTACTTACTTTGAGAAACGCATCCGCTCCGGTGCAAAGATGGCGAGTTGGCTCGTTTTGAAGGCATCGTCTAAACCAGCATATTTAACAGTTGCTTTCATCACAGTCAGGTCTTTGTTTTTCGTTGATGACCTCGAAACGCTCTTTGGGTTGAGTGTTGTGTCGGTTTTACAACCTGTAATGGTAAACAAAAGCGCAGTAAAACAAGATAGCGCAAGAGATGTGATTTTCATTTTGACTATTTGAGGTTTTTTCAATAAATAAACTAACGAACGAATGGCTATAAAATTGGATAACTGACTGCAAATACAATGTAAATCCATAACCTCTACCCTACCAAAACTTGTTGCAAGTCTTCAAAGTTCAGGTATTGTTGTGCCGTTTCGATGATTTCTTTGGACGTTACTGTTCTTATTTTTGAAATATAGTTGGCATAAAAATCTGGTTCGAGGTTTTCGAGTACCATTAGCTTTACTCTATCCGCTATTTCAAAGGCTGTGTTCAGAGACCCTGCAAACTCGCCTGCCATAAAATTTTGTACTGTTTGTAGCTCGTCTGCCGATACCAGTTCGGTTTGCATCAGTTTTATTTCTTTCTCCAATCTCGCCAAGTGTCGCTTGGGCAAACTCTTTTGACATCGGTGAAAGCGCCCAATAACCTGCATTTCTGAGCAAGGCCATGTTTGACGAAATACCATACGTAAAACCTTTGTCTTCTCTGATGTTTTCATGGTCTTGACCCAAAATAACCGCCCAGTACTTCGTTTGTTACCATAAATTTATAAAAATCAGGGTGCTGGCGCATGAACAAATGTCGGCCTATTCTGATTGATGTTTGTACGGCTTCTGGTTTTTCTAAGTGGCTATTGGCTGGTGTAGATGTTATCTTAAATTGCGGCCGACTCTCAATAATCGTATTTGGGCTATGTTGTCCCAAATATTTATTGACAAACTAACTTCATTGTCAGACACTTGGCCTGACAGAAAAACAGTAAAGGGCTGGTTTAAAATTCTATCGTTGTAAAATTGCCGTGTTTTTTCTGAATCTATGGCTACAATTCGCTCCTCGGTTTGGCTTTTGCCGTAAGGGTGAGATTGACCAAAAAGCTGTTCTCTAAATTTGGAATTGGCCACAAAGGCATTTTTTTCCAGATTTACTTTCAAACTTTGAAGCGAGCTATTTTTGAGATCGTTTAACTCTTTTTCTGGAAATGTCGCCTCGTTCAGTAGCTCACTGACCATTATCAAAATGGTTTCTAAGTGTTTGGTAAGCCCGTAAACAGTGACATTGGCACATATCGAGGCCAGCCCCTAAGTCTATAAATGCGCCAGTTCCTTCAAAATACGCACTGATTTGCGCCGAATTGTATCGGCGAGTTCCTTCTGAGAGCATCTTGACGGCAAACGATCTTTTGCGCCCAATGAGGTTTCATACCAGCTACCCGCATCAAATACTATTTTGAGCCTTGCAACGGGCTGTTGGCCTACATTGATTACATAGAGTGGCTGGCCATTGTCCAACTGTATTTGTTTGAGTTTTGTGAAGTGTATGGTTTCAATAGTTTGAAAAACAGGCGAAACAGTGCGGTCTAAAATGTTCATTTTTTAACAATAGTAATCAACAAAGTTAGTGAGTTTTTTCAAATCTGACATTTAGAAGTCAAACGATTTAAAAAAAGATAGTACATTTGTGAAAAGTATAACGATCATTATGACCACAGAATCAGCCTCACAGTACGAAAATCTTGAACAAAAAGTGTATTAGAGATACTAACAGACATCAACAAAGAAGACAAAACGGTGGCTTTTGCTGTCGAAAAAGCCATTCCACAACTCGAAGCATTGGTCAGTCAGATTGTACCCAGAATGAAACAAGGCGGTCGGCTGTTTTATATTGGTGCTGGCACAAGTGGGCGTTTAGGAGTGGTTGATGCTTCAGAATGTCCGCCTACATACGGTGTTTCTTATGACTTGGTAGTAGGCATTATGGCTGGTGGAGAGGTGGCGATTCGTAAGGCCGTCGAAAACGCCGAAGACGATTTTGAACAGGCTTGGAAAGACTTACAAGAATATAACATTGGCTCAGTGGACACGCTGATAGGTTTGGCGGCATCTGGACGCACTCCGTATGTGATTGGTGGCTTGGAGATGGCTCAAAAAAACAATGTCTTGACGGGCTGTATTGTTTGTAATGATGGTTCGCCAGTGGCGGCAGCAGCGGCATATCCTATTGAGGTAGTTGTTGGCTTTGAATATGTAACGGGTAGTACGAGAATGAAATCGGGGACGGCACAAAAAATGGCGCTCAATATGCTTTCAACATCAATCATGATTCAGTTAGGACGAGTACAGGGCAACAAAATGGTAGATATGCAAATGACCAACGAAAAGCTCGTCAATCGGGCTATTGATATGGTTGTTGATGAATTGGATATTACACCAGCCCAAGCCAAAGTATTACTTGACAAATACGGTAGTGTTCGGGAAGGCTGTCGAGGCTATAGAAACTAAAAAATATGATGGTAAAAGCAATTTAACTCCAAACAAACAATGAAAAAAACACTTTTAGTTCTCGCTCTAACGCTTTCAAGCCTTATGACTTTTGCCTCACAGACTGATGAGTCGCCATCGGCCAAGCCAAAAAAGTGCTTCGGCACGTCGTTTTGTTTAAGTTCAAAGACAGTACAAACCCCGCTGATGTCAAAATGGTAGAAGATGCTTTTTTATGAAACTACCGTCTGAAATAAAAGAAATCAAATCCCATGAATGGGGGGTATCAACAACAGCCCGAAAACACACAGTCAGGGTTTTACGCATTGTTTTTTTGTTACATTCGACAATGAAGCTGGTCGGGCTGTTTATCTGCCTCACCCTGCCCACAAAGCCTTTGGCAAAATACTTGGCGGCACATCTCGACAAAGTGTTGGTGGTCGATTATTGGACAAACTGAAATATAGTTAGTAGTCCTTAGTTATTAGTCCTTAGTTATTCGATTCAATAAATGTCAAAACCTTCTCTTCCTCGTGGTACACGAGACTTTGGTACTGCTCAGATGGTGCGCCACAATTATATATTTGATGTAATCCGTGCTGTTTTCAGAAATACGGCTTTATGCCTATCGAAACCCCAACCATGGAAAACCTTGGCACATTGACAGGTAAATATGGCGACGAGGGCGACCAGTTGTTGTTTTAAGTTTGAACTCTGGTAATTTTTTTAGAAAAATAACACAAACAGACTTAGACGAAGGCTATAAAAACTGACTCCCCAAAGTATCAGAAAAAGGACTTCGCTATGACTTGACTGTTCCTTTTGCTCGCTTTGTGGGTTATGAATCGCAACGACTTGGTGATGCCTTCAAACGCTATCAAATTCAGCCCGTTTGGCGTGCCGACCGCCCACAAAAGGCCGTTACCGTGAGTTTTATCAGTGCGATGCCGACGTAGTTGGTACAGATTCGCCATTTCCGCGAAGCCGAAATCGTATTGATGGGGTTTTTGAGGGTAAATTTTTAAAAGCTTAAAATTTTTTTTGTGGGGGGAAACTT
>JAHFWI010000287.1:0-10659 GCA_028554975.1 Himalopsyche kuldschensis
AGGGCCCAAGGGTTTCCAGCGCCCTTGGGCGGTTTTGGGTTTGTTCCGGTCCCCGAACCCCGGGAACGCGCCCCGGCCAACCAGGCCAAGGGCGTTGGAAAGACCAGGGGGGAGGATGTCGGTAATGGTGGCGCTCGTCAGCTTGGAAGGCCCGAAGTTAGTGGCCACAATGGTATAGGTGGTGGTGGTGCCTGGGACGATGCTAAGCGCGCTGTTGGTCTTGGTGATACGCGGAGATCTGGCTTCGGGGATCAGCGTATTGGTGTCGGTAGCGGCGTTATTGGTGGTGATCGGATCGATGGTGCCGTTCGGTGCGGTGATGGTGGCGGTGTTGGCGAGTGTGCCTGTGGCGTTTTCGTCAACGGGTGCCGGTGGCGATGAACGTAACGGTGGCACCGGGCAGCATGGTTACGAGCTCGTTGATATTGCCGGTACCGCTGGCAACACAAATGGCTCCTTGAGGCAGCACAGGTCCAGAAGATAGAGGTCATGGCCGCTGGGAACCCGTCGGCAACTACGGCGTTGGCGACCGTTGATGGGCCGTTGTTGGTAGCGGTGATGGTGTACGTGGTGGCTTGGCCTGGGATCACGTTGGTCTTGCCATCGGTCTTAGTTATAGCCAGGTCTCGGCACGTGGGGCCAGCGTGGAGGTGTCGGCGATGGTGTTGTTGGCCGGGGTTGGGTCAATCACAGCTAGGTGCACTTACGGTTGCCGAGTTGGTGAGGATGCCGGTGACCGACGGGTCGATGTTCGTAGTGAGCGTGTAGGTGGCGCTGGCTCCTACGGCGAGGTTGATGGTGTCGTTGATCGAGGCCGGTTCCGCTAGCTGCTCCGCACGTGGCGTTGGCCGAGCGCTGCAGGTCCAGCTGGTTCGGGGAGGTGGCAGGAAGCGCGTCGGTGACGATGCCACCGGCGTTCGACGGCCCGAAGTTGGTGGCGATGATGGTGTACGTGGTTGGGGTGCCCGGGGTAACGGTTGCTGCATTGTCGGTCTTGGTGATGCGCAGATCGGCGGTGGGCACGAGGGTGTTCACGTCGGCATCGTTGCCTGGGGTTGGGTCAATAACGCCGACCGGGGTGACAATGCGTGCGGTGTTGGTGAGCGTTCCCGTGGCGGCAGGATCGATGTTCACAGTGACGGTGTACGTGGCGATGGCACCCACGTTGAGGTTCACGGTGTCGTTGATATCGCCAGTGCCCTTGCAGAACAGCTTGCTCCAGCGGTGGCCACGCAGGACCAAGCGGCGCTCAGGGTTGCTGGGGAGCGTGTCACGGTGGCGCCGGTGGCATTGGATGGGCCGAAGTTGGTGGCGATGATGGTGTACGTGATTGGGGTGCCGGGAATGGCGGTAGAACGATTGTCGGTTTTGGGGATGCGCAGATCGGCGGTGGGTTCCAGGGTGTTGGTGTCGGTGGCTGCGTTGTTGGCAGGGGTAAGGTCAACAACACCAGTAGGTGCACTTATGGTTGCATCGTTGCTGGGGTGCCACTGGCCGATGGGTTGATGTTGGCGGTGAGCGTATCAGGTGGCGGTTGCTCCCACGGCGAGGTTGATGGTGTCGTTGATGCCGTTACCGCTTGCAGCACAGGTCGCTCCGGCGAGGTGGCTGAGTCAGGTGGCACCGGTAAGGGCGGCGGGAAGCGTGTCGGTGATGGTTGCGCCGGTCACTACCGATGGTCCGTTGCTGGTAGCGACAACGGTGTAGGTAACCGGCGTGCCTGGGATGGCGGTGGCTGCGTTGTCGGTCTTGGTGATGGTGAGGTCGGCGCGCCAGGTGAAGTGTTGGTGTCGGTATCCGAGTTGTTGCCTGGGGTTGGATCGGTGATGGTAGGTGTGCTTAGGGTTGCGGTGTTGGTAAGCGCCGGTAGCTGTAGGTGCAATGTTGGCGGTGGGGGTACGTAGCGGAACCTGGGGCGAGTTGAGCGAATCGTTGATGTTGCCAGTTCCGCTGGCCGATGGGCAAATTGCTCCGGCGGTGGCAACGCAGGTCCAGGTGGTGCCGCTGAGTGCGCCGGCGATGTTGTCGGTGAACTAGGGTGCCCGTGACCGACGATGGTCCGATGTTGCTAGCGACAATCGTGTGGTGATCGGTGTGCCGGGAACGGCGGTGGCTGCGTTGTCGGTCTTGGTGATTTGCAGGTCGGCCGTGGGCACCAGGGTGTTGGTGTCGGTGGCGGGTTGTCGGCTGGTTGGGTCAACCACACCAGAGTGTGCAGGGGTAGTGTTGGGTGGGGGTGGGGCGCTCGAGTTGATAGCGGCGGTGAGCGTGTAGGGTGGCGCCGAGGGTGTCGGTGATGGTGTCCGCTGATGTTGCCGGTTCCGCTAGCGGTTCCGTTGGTTGCGCCAGCCGAAGCAACACAGGTCCAGGTTGAACCGGCAGGGCAGGGAAGCCTGTATCGGTGATGGCAGTGCCAACAACAGCAGATGGACCGTTGTTGCTAGCGACGATGGTGGTAACGCCGGTGCCGGGAACGGCGGCTGCGTTGTCGGTCTTGGTGATGGCCAGATCGGCGCGTGGCGTCAACGTGTTGGTGTCGGTAGCAGCATTGTTGGCCGGGGTTGGGGTGTAACCGACAGCCATGTTGGCTAGGGCGCCGGTGGCTGAAGCATTGATCGCAGCGGTGAGGGTGTACGTGGCCGTTGCGCCCGGTGCCAGGTTGATGGCGTCCGCAATGTTGCCGGTTCCACTCGCTGCACAGGTAGCGCCAACCGAGGCCTTTGCACGTCCAGGTGGCGCTGGAGAGCGAGGCCGGGGAGCGTATCGGTGATGGTGGTGCCGATAACCGTCGACGGCCCGTTGGTGGCCACCGATGGTGTACGTGATCAGCGTGCCCGGCGTAGCAATGGCTGAGTTGTCGGTCTTGGTGATGGCCAAATCGGCGTGGCTAGCAACGATAATGTCGGTGTCGGTGGCTGCGTTGTTAATTTCAGAACGTTGTTCTCGGCCACACCGGCTGGGGGTGATGATGGTGGCGATATTGGTAAGCGTGCCGATGGATGCCGACGAAGACGTTGGCAGTCAGCGTGTAGGTGGCAGTGGCTCCAACGGCGAGGTTGATGGTGTCGTTGATGTTGCCCGTGCCACTAGCCGCACACGTTGCTCCGGCCGAGGCCGCGCAGGTCAGGTTGCTCCGGTGAGGGCAGCTGGGAGTGTGTCGATGATGGTGGTGCCGTTGGCGATCGACGGGCCGCTATTGGTGGCGACGATCGTGTACGTGATTGGCGTGCCGGGAATGGCGGTAGCGGGTTGTCGGTCTTGGTGATGGAGAGCTCAGCGCGTGGTCCGAGGGTGTCGGTGTCGGTGGCTGCGTTGTTACCGGGGTGGATCAACCAAACCGGTAGGTGTGCCGTGATGGTTGCGGTGTTGGTAAGCGTGCCAACGGCCGAGGCGGGAAATGTCGCCGGTGAGGGTGTAGGTGGCGGTGGCGCCCGGTGCCAAGTTGATGGTGTCGCTGATGTTGCCGGTTCCACTGGCCGCGCCGCACGTGGCGCCCGCTGAGGCAACGCAAGTCCATGCAACGCTGGTGAGGGCAACTGGAACGTGTCAGTCAGGACGGTGCCGGTAAACCGTCGACGGACCGTTGTTGGTGGCGACGATGGTGTACGGCTGGTGACCCGGAACCGCGGTGAGCGTACCGTTGGTTTTGGTGATGGCCAGATCGGCAGTCGGTATGAGCGTGTCGGTGTCGGTTGCGGCGTTGTTGCCAGCGTTGGATCGGTAACGGTGGCCGGTGCGGTGATGCTGCCGTGTTGGTGTTTAAAACCGGTGGCGCTCGAGGTGATGATTGCGGTGATCGTGTAGGTGGCAGTGGCACCGACGGTGAGGTTGATGGTGTCGTTGATCGATCCCGAACCGGTTGCCGCACAGGTTGCGCCAGCGGTTGGCACAGGTCAGGTAGCACCGTTCAAGGCGGCGGGCAGCGTGTCATTGATCTGCGCGCCTACGACTGCCGAAGGGCCGCTGTTCGAAGCGACGACGGTGTAGGTAACGCCGTGCCGGGAATCTCGCTCAGTGCGCCGTCGGTCTTGGTGATGGCTAATGGCGGTAGGTACAACGTGTCGGTATCGGTCACTGCGTTGTTGCCAGCGGTTGGGTCGGTACCGTGGCGGTGCGTAACCGAAGCAGTGTTGCTTAGCGAACCGGTGGCGTTTGGGGAGATGGTGGCCGTGATGGTGTGCACGTGGCGGTGGCACCGACGGCGAGGTTGATGCTGTCATTGATGGAGCCCGAACCGCTAGCGGGCACAGGTTGCTCCGGCGCACAGGTCCACGCAGCGCCGGTCAACGATGCTGGCGGCGTGTCAGTGAAACGCGCCGGTAACAGCGGAAGGTCCGTTGTTGCGGCGACGACGGTGCCAACCGAGGTTCCGGGGGATTTCCGTAAGCGCGCCATCGGTCTTGGTGATTTGGAGGTCGGCAGTCGCCAGCAGCGTGTCGGTGTCGGTGGCTGCGTTGTTGAGCGGTGCGGGATCGGACCGTTGCGGCAGGGGTGATGATGGTTGCTGAGTTGCTCAATGCGCCGGTGGCTGCGACGAGATGGTTGCGGTAAGCGTGTAGATGCGGTTGGTGCCCGGCCAGGTTGATGGTGTCGTTGATGGAACCTGAGCCAGTTGCCGCGCAGGTGGCTCCAGCGGAGGCCACACAGGACCACGTGGCGCCGGTCAACGATGCCGGAAGACGTGTCAGCAAAGTGCGCCCACAACTGCGGAAGGTCCGTTGTTGGTGGCGACGATATGGTAACGCCGGTGCCCGAGTTTCGCTCAAGGCGCTGTCGGTCTTGTGATCACCAAATCGGCAGCCTGTCCGAGTCCGTCGGTGTCGGTGGCTGAGTTGTTCCCGGTGATGGGATCGGTGGTTCCAATGCGGTGCGGCGATGATTGCCGTGTTGATCAACGAACCCGTGGCCGACGAGATGTTGGCCGTGATCGTGTACGTAGTGGTTGCTCCGACGGCGAGGTTGACAGTGTCGTTGATCTTCCGGAACCGTTAGCGCGCAGGTTGCTCCGGCGGTGGCGACACAGGTCCAGGTAGCGCTGTCAAGAAGGCAGGGAGCGTGTCAGCGATACAGCGCCGTCACTGGATGGGCCGTTGTTCGAAGCGACGACGGTGTAAGTAACACCGGTGCCGGGAACCTGCAAGGTGCGCCGTCGGTCTTGGTAATGCGCAGGTCGGCGACCGGGTTGACGTGTCGGTGTCGGTGGCTGCGTTGTTGCCCGCGGTTGGGTCGGTGCCTGTGCGGTGATGGTTGCGGAGTTGCTCCAGCGAGCCGGTGGCGGTCGACGAAATCGTGGCGGTGAGCGTGTAGGTGGCGGTAGCTCCTACGGCGAGGTTGATGGTGTCGTTGATTGATCCGCTGCCGGATGCGGAGCAGGTCGCTCCAGCGGTGGCTGCACAGCTCCAAGTAGCACCGGTAAAGGGCAGCGGGAAGCGTGTCGTTGATTAGCGCGCCGACGGCAGCCGAAGGACCGTTGTTCGAGACGACGGTGTAGGTAACGTGCCCGGAATTTCGCTAAGCGCGCTGTCGGTCTTGGTGATCGCCAGGTCGGCGACGTTCAGTGTGTCGGTGTCGGTTGCCGTGTTATTCAGCGGCGTGACGGTGACGGTGGCTGGTGCCGTGATGGACGCCGTGTTGCTGAGCGAGGCGGTGGCCGTCGACGAGATGGTAGCGGTGATCGTGTAAGTAGCGGTGCTCCTACGGCGAGGTTGATGGTGTCGTTGATCGAACCCGAACGCTAGCGGCACAGGTTGCTCCGGCGGTAAGACGCAGGTCCAAGTTGCGCCGGTGAGGGTGGGCGGGCAGCGTGTCGGTAACGATGGCACCGGTGATGGTCGAGGACCGTTATTGGAGGCGACGATGGTGTAGACCGCGCCGGTGCCGGGAATTTCGCTAAGCACGCTGTCGGTTTTGGTGATGGCCAGATCAGCCGGTGGCGCCAGGGTGTCGGTGTCGGTGGCGGTGTTGTTGCCGTAGTTGGGTCGGTGACGGGGCTGGTGCGGTGATGGTTGCGGTGTTGGTAAAGTGTGCCGGTCGCTGCAGCGTTGATGGTGGCGGTCAATCGTGTAGGTGGCGGTGGCACCGACGGCCAGGTTGATGGTGTCGTTGATGGAACCTGAACCGCTAGCACAGGTTGCTCCGGCCGGTAGCAGAGCAGGTCCAGGTGGCGCCGGTCAAGAACGCAGGAAGCGTGTCACTGACAACCGCGCCAACGACTGAGAGGATGGTCCGTTGTTTATAGCCGTGACGGTGTAAACGATTCCGGTTCCAGGAACTTCGGAAGGGTTCCGTCGGTCTTGGTGATAGCCAGGTCAGCAGTTGGTACAGGGTGTCGGTGTCGGTTGCTGCGTTGTTGCCAGTGATTGGATCAGTGACGGTTGCTGGTGCGGTGATGGTTGCGGTGTTGGTCAACGAACCGGTCACCGTCGACGAGATGGTCGCAGTGATCGTGTAGGTGGCGGTTGCGCCGACGGCGAGGTTGATGGTGTCGTTGATCGAACCTGATCCGCAGCAGCGCAGGTGGCGCCAGCGGTGGCGACGCAGGTCCAGGTGGCGCCGGTCAGGGCGGCAGGAAAGGTGTCAGCGATAACAGCACCTTACGACTGCGGATGGTCCGTTGTTGCTGGCGGTGACCACATAGGTAACGCCCGTTCCAGGAATTTGTAAGTACGCCGTCGGTTTTGGTGATGCGAAGGTCAGCGGTGACTACAGGGTGTCGGTGTCGGTGGCTGAGTTGTTGCCAGCGGTTGGGTCGGTGACAGTGGCTGGTGCGGTGATCGTTGCCGTGTTGGTCAACGAGCCAGTGGCCGCCGTTGATGGTCCGGTGATGACGGTGTAGGTGGCGGTGGCTCCGACGGCGAGGTTGATGGTGTCGTTGATCGAACCCGAAACCGGAGGCGGCACAGGTAGCGCCAGCGGTGGCAGCGTGCAGGTCCAGGTCGCGCCGGTGAGGGCGACTGGGAGGGTGTCGGTGATGGTGGCGATGACTGCGGATGGTCCGTTGTTGGTTGCGACAACGGTATGATTTGCGGAGGTTCCAGGAATTTCGGCGCACTGTCGGTTTGGTGATGGCCAAGTCAGCGGTCGGAACAGGCGTGTCGGTGTCGGTTGCCGAGTTGTTTGCCCGGGGTGATGTCGGTTACCGATGCCAGGTGCGGTGATGGTTGCGGTGTTGGCGAGTGAGCCCGTGGCGGTAGAGCAACGGTTGCGGTGAGTGTAGGTGGCGGTGGCGCCGACAGCCAAGTTGATGGTGTCGTTGATCGATCCCGAAACCGCTGGCGGCGCAGGTATTCCCGGCGGTAGCGACGCAGGTCCAAGTTGCCGCAGTGAGCGATGCAGGAAGAATGTCAGCAACAACCGCACCGATAACGGCTGATGGTCCGTTGTTTGAAGCGACCACCGTGGGTAACGGAGGTTCAGGGTCTCGCTAAGCGCGCCGTCGGTTTGGTGATGCCAGATCGGCGGTGATGTTAAGGGTGTCGGTGTCGGTGACATGTTGTCGGGTGGATTGCTGTCGGTAGACGCCTGCTGGCGAAGTGATGGTTGCGGTGTTTGGCAGTCGAGCCGGTAGCCGTCGGCAGAAATCGTGGCGCTGATCGTGTATGTGGCGGTGGCGCCCGAGGTCAGGTTGACGGTGTCGTTGAGGGCACCGGTTACCCCCCCGGCAGGGGGCGCTTTGGGCCAGGGGGGGGGTTTCTTTTTCTTTTTTCCCGGTTTTGGGGCAGGGGGGGGGAAAACCCCCCAATTATGGTCCTTTTGGGGAAACTTACGGGGGGGGGCCGGAAATTTTTGGTGGCCCCTTTTTTTTTGGGGCAGCGCGGTTCACCAAGGTGTCGGTGTCGGTCCCCAGTTGTTTTCGGGTGAGTCGGTTACGAGCCGGGGCGGTGATGGGTTTCGGGGTTGGTACGCCGGTGGCGGGGGACAGTTCAATGTTGCGGGGGGGCCCACGGCCAGGGTTTATGGTGTCGTTGGTCGACCCAAACCCAACATCTCCGGCGGGGGACCCGGTCAGGGGCGGGGCAAAAACGGGGGGCCCAAACCCGCGAGGCCGTTGTTTGAGGGGACCAGGGGGAAAGGGTCCGGGGCGTAAGGGGCCGTCGGTTTTGGGGAGGAGCGCCCCTGGGAGGGTGTCGGGTTTGGTTTCCAGTTGCTTGTAAAAAGTACCGGTGGGCGGTGATGGTTGCGGGGTTTTGGCCCCCGGGGGGGGGTTTGGGGGCCCCAAAAGGGGCCCCCCAAAAACCCCCGGGCCCCTTTTCGGGGTGGGGGGCCCCCCCCCCCCGTTTTTGGGGTTTTTGGGGGGGTTTGGGGGGGCCCCGGGGGGGGGGGGTTTTCCCCGGGGGGGCCCCGGGGGGGAAAAAAAAGGGGGGTTTTCCCCCAAAAAAAACCCCCCCGGGGGGGGGCCGGAAGGAAAGGGGGCCCAAAAAAACCCCCCCCGGGGGGGGGGGGGGGCCCCCCCAAAAAAACCCCGGGGGGGGTTTTAAAAAAAAGGGGGGGCCCCCCCCTTTTTTTTTTAAAATTTTTTGGGGGGGGGGGGGGGGTTTTGGGGAGGGGGGGCCGGTTCCCGGGGGGGGGGGTAATTTTTTTGGGGGAAAGGGGGTTTTGGGGGGGGGGTTGGGGGGTGTTGGGGGCCGGGGGGGGGCGATTTTTTGGGGGGGGGGGGGGGGGGGGGGGGAAAATTTAAAGGGGGGGGGGGCCCCGGGGGGGCCAAAACCCCGGGGGCCCAAAACCCCAAAAAGGGGGGTTTTTGGGGGGGGTTTTGGGGGCCCCCCCCGGGGGGGGGGAAGGGGGGGTTTTTTAAATCGGGGGGGGGGGGTTTTTTTTTGGGGGGAAAAACCCCGGTTTCTTTTGGGGGGGGGGGGGGGTTTGGGGGGGCCCGGGGGGGGGGGCCCCCCGGGGGTTTTGGGGGCGGTTAAAAGGGGGCCCCGGGGGGTTTTTAAAAGCCGGGCCCCCCGCCGGGGGGGGGGCAGGAAAAAAAGGGGCCTTTTCCCCAAAAAAACTTGGGGCCCCGGGGGGGGGTTTTTGGGGGGGGTTTTTTAAACCCCCTTTGGGGTTTTTGCAAACCCCCCCTTTTGGGGCCTTTGGGGGGGGGGGGCCCCCCTTTTTTGGGGGGAAGGGGGCCGGGGGGGGGGGGGGGGGGGGGCCAAGGAATGGGGGAAAAGGGGGGGGTTGGGTGGTTTGGGGGGCCCCCCCCCCCCCCGGGCCCCCAGAGAAACACCCGGGGGCAGTCAAAGGGAAGGGCCCCCCCCCCCCCTTTTTTGGGGGGGGGCCCCCTTTTGGGAAGGGGGCCCCGGGGGGGGGGGGGGCCGGGGGTTTCCCGCGGGATCCGGGGAAACCCTGGCCGGGCCGGGGAAAGGGGGGCGGTGTTGGCCAAGTGCCGGGGGCGAAGAAACAACCCTTTGGGGGATTTTGGCGGGGGCGGCCGCCCCCCGGGGTTGATGGTGGATGGTTTTTAAACCCGGAAGCTGCGCCGGGGGCCCCGGGGGCCCCGGGCCAGGGGGCCAGCCCAAGAAGGGTCGGCCCCTAACCCCCCGGGGACCCCCGGGGGCCGTTGTTGGCGAGAGGGGTTTGGGCCCTGGGCCGGAATTTGAAGCAACCCTCGGTTTTGGGGAGGGCCCGTTTGGGGGTTTAAAAATCCCGGGCGGTGGGGGAATTGTTGCCCCCGGGGGGGTTCGGTTAAAGGGCCGGTTTTGGTGCCGGAAGTTCCGGGGCAAACCAAAAAATCAAAAATGTACGAACAGGCCCGGAAAGGCGAGGGGGTTTATGGTGTCGGAGGGAAACCGAAACCCCCTGCGCGGCCCCGGGGGCACCGCGGCCCCAAGGGCCCGGGGGCGGCCCGGGGAAGGGCAGGGCAATTTGGGAACCGCCCGTAAAGCGGAAGGGCCCCTTGTTTGGGAAACCGACCCCATAAAAAAACCCCCTTTTCCAGGGGGGTTTTCCTAACGCGCCGTCGGTCTTGGTGATTGGGGAAAACGGGGGTGAGCCGGGTGTCGGTGTCGGGGGGGAGTTGGTTTGGGGAAAAACCCAAAACCTTTACCTGGGTGGGCCCCCGTGTAGCGTTTTTTGGGCAACCCCAACCGGTGGGCCCGGGGGAAGATGGTGGCGTGGGTCGTGTAGGAGGGGGCCCAACGGCGGGTTTATGGTGTCGTTGGGTGGGAAACCCCAAACCCGGGGGCTTTAAAGGGGGCCCGGGGGTGGGGAAAACCGGTCCCGGGGGCACCCCTTGAAGCAGGAAGCGTGTCAGCGAAACCCCCAAACCCCCGGAAGGGCCCTTGTTGGGAAAAACCCCCGGAAAAACCCGGTGCCGGGAACTTAGGGGGAAATTTGGGTTTTTTTGGTGGGCCAAAACGGGGGGTGATGCCAGTGGTCGTGTCGGGTAGTTGTTAGCCAAAAGGGGGAAATCAGGCCGCTGGTGCGGTGATGGTTTCCCGGGGTTGGCAAAGGGGGGCCGGGGGGAACACGACCGGTGGTTCAAAGGGTGGGCGGCCCGACGGGGAAGGGTTTATTTGGGGTCGTTGATCGACCCCAACCGCAGCGGGGCGGGGGCCCCCCGGGAGCAAAACAGGTCCAGGTGGGGCCCGGGCAAAGTGGCGGGGAAAGGGGTCGGGGAAAAACCGCCCAAGAAAGGGGAAGGGCCGGTTTGAAGCCAACCCGGAGGTAAGCCCT
>JAHFWI010000288.1:0-10843 GCA_028554975.1 Himalopsyche kuldschensis
AAAGAACTTTCAAGCTTGGCTTTTCTCGCGGCAAGACGCTTTCACCATGGCCACACAGGTCATAGGTCAAGACTTGGAAGTCGTGCGCCAAGGCTGGCACAAAGTTATCCCACGTTGCCCGGGTTAGCCCCAGTCCATGCACCATTACCAGAACTGGTGCACCTGCTGGCCCTACCAGTTTATAGCTTGTACCTGACGTGCTGCGGGGCAAGAATTACACTCCTGCCGGATTATCAACGTCGCGGCCCATTTCGCGCAAATCTTGATAGCGGTCACCAATCCTATGCAAGGGATGTCCGCCGATAGAAGCCCCTAATGCCACGATAATTTCATCATCAGCAGGCGCATCAGGCACAGTCAAATGAATGGTCTGGTAATGCGAGCGCCGCCCGCCGTCATCCTTATCCATCAATGGGATCATCAGTGAACAACCTGCGGCCCCCCGGGTGTTGGTAAACACCAGATAAGTCTTTGCCTGAACCGCATCGTGGAATTGATTGCCAAACCATAAAGTGTGGGTCAGCGCTTGGGCATGTTCAATCTCGCCACCCATACCAACAACGGAGGCTTTGCCATAACCTTCCAACTTATCGCCCGTCATCAAAGGATCATGCCGTTAGCAGCTTGCCAACTTCTGGGCCAACATCACGAACTTCAGGGCTCAAGTTTTTCCACCCAACCGCGCCCAAACCATGGGTTACGGATGATTGCTAAGGCTGCCACCAATTTGGTTGGCGTTGGCACAGCTTTGCCGCCTTCAATGCGGGTGGTTTGGACTTGCAAAAGGGTACGGCGGATTTCAGCGGGCATATTTTTCTCTCAACTAAAGGCAGGAATAACTTCTGAACAGAACAGCTCCATAGACCGTTTCTGCTCAGCATGGCCGAGGCCAAAACTAGCGTAGTAAATGAATTCGTCAACGCCCAATGCTTGATAAAGCTTCAGTTTGGTGATCACTTGATCTGGCGTGCCGAGCATCAAATTTCGGCTCAGCATTTCGGGGTCATATTCGGGGCGGCCCGCAAGCTCAGCAAGCAGGATTGCTTTTGGAAAACCACCTGTCACTTCGCCTGTATTTTTAAACAGGTTTTCAAATTGCGATAATACGTTTTGCGCGGCCCGAACCGGAACCATCCAATCTTCTTGTCGATCATAAACTGCCGTTTGACGCATCATGGCCATAATCGGGCGACGTTTACCGGGGTTGGCGGCCATAGCGTCTTCAATACGAGACATGTAAAGCTCAGCTTCGGACATTTCGCGGGTTAAAGGCCACGACATAATATTGCAGCCATTTTTCACCGCGTAATCATAGGTCATGGGTGCGCGCGCGGCGATCCACACGGGCACTTCGGATTGCAATGGTTTTGGACAAGAGGTTGAGGTGGGAAAAGACCAAAGCTCGCCTTTATGCGCATAATCACCTTGCCATAGGGCGCGAACGGCTGGCAACATTTCTTGCATATAGCGCCAAGCATCAGATTGTTTGAGACCCGGGTGCATCCGATCAAACTCGCGTTGGTAAGCGCCGGACCCAATGCCAAACTCTAATCTACCACCTGAAATCAAATCCAAGAATGCCGCTTCTCCGGCCACCTTGATCGGATGCCAATAGGCCGCTGCAACGCAAGCTGTGCCCAATCGGATGCGGTCGGTGTGGCTTGCCCACCACGCCAATATTGAAAATGGATTGGGTGCAATGGTCATTTCCAATGCGTGGTGTTCTGCCGCCCAAACAATGTTAAAGCCACCACGATCAGCCATCTGGACCATCTCCAGCGTGTGCTGCGCCACGTCCTTCATATCGGTGCGATCGTTCATTCGCTCTAAGTTTATTGCTAATTGAAATTTCATGACTTTGCTCCTTTAGCGCGCAACAAACTGGCTGCCCAGCGGTTCATCTGATGTGTTGATCCAGACTGTTTTTGGGCGGGTATAATCATAGACCGCCTGCAGCCCACTTTCGCGGCCATAGCCAGAATTTTTCATGCCACCAAATTCGGCAATCGGCGATACCGCGCGGTATGTGTTCACCCAAACAATACCAGCCTTGACCGCTTTTGCCATGCGCAATTGCCGCGCACCGTCCTTGGTGAAAATGCCAGCAGCAAGCCCATGCTCAGTTTGGTTGGCCAAGCGAATAGCGTCCGCCTCATCTTTGAAACGCAATACACTTAAAACCGGGCCAAACATTTCGGTATCAACAATATGAAGATCTGGACTTGGGCAATCGATAATGGTGGGTTGATAGAACCGCCCGGCGAGCCCTTCAACCCGCGCACCTCCACACAGCACGCGCCCACCTTCAACAATGGCACGGGCAACTTCACGCTCAACGCAATCCAACTGACCTTGTGTGCAAATCGGGCCCATTTCAGTGTTCGGAGCCAAAGGATCGCCAATCTTGATCTTGCCCGCCAAGCTCACCATACGCGCTAAGAATTCATCAGCAATTGAATCCTGCAGCAACAGTCTTGATCCCGCCACACAGCTTTGCCCAGTTGCCCCGAAATACCGGAAATGGCACCATTGACAGCGCTTTCAATATTCGCGTCATCAAACACGATAAAAGGAGATTTGCCGCCCAATTCCAAAGAGACCTGGGCAAAGTTATTGGTGGAATTGGTGAGAATTTGCCGGGCGGCTCCAGGCCCCTCCGGTGAAAGATACCTGCGCCACTTTTTTTTGTGCGAAGTCAAAACTCGCCCGCACGGATCGCCGTGACCAGAAATAATATTGACAACGCCCGGAGGAATTCCAGCTTCGGCAATTAACTTGCCAAACGCTAACATTGGCGCTGAGGCATGCTCGGAAACTTTTAAAACCATGGTATTTCCAGCAGCCAAAGCAGGTCCGATTTTTACGGCTGATAAAAACAACTGCGAATTCCAAGGCACCACCGCCGCAATAACGCCGAGTGGTTCGCGGTTCGTGAAAACAAACATATCAGGCTTGTCGATTGGCAGGGTTTCACCGTGGATTTTATCAGCGCAGCCAGCAAAGAAATGAAAAAATTCGGAAATATATTTGGCCTGCCAGCAGGTTTCCTTCAGGAGCTTTCCGTATCTATGGTTTCTATAGTGCCTAAATCCTCGGATTTTGTTGGCCCAGCAAATCAGCCAGCTTTCGCAAGCAATGGCCGCGCTGGGTTGGTGTCATTGCAGGCCATGGGCCATGGTTGAATGCTTGGTCGGCAGCTTCTACTGCGCGGTTCACATCATCTTCGGTTGCTTCAGGAATCATGGCCCAAACTTCGCTGGTTGTCGGGTTGAAGCTTTCGAATGTGGCACCATCGCTGGCGCCTACCCATTGGCCATTAATCAACATTTTATAGTGTTTGATAGCAGTCATTACTGTGTTTTCTCCGCGCATTTTACATCACTGTGCACTCCTGTGACCTGAGGCACGACCGAATGATAATTACCATCAAGGTAAGTTAAGGGGACTGCGGCACCTTCGCGAACAGATTGAACGCGGCATATGAATATGCTGTGGCTACCAGCGACGACAATTTGTTCGATAGCACCTGAAAAAATTGTTGCACCTGCAATCTCAGGGGCCACACCTTGGTCACCAAGATAATCTACGCCCAAAAACCGATCTTCTATCAAATGATCATCGCGGCCAGCAAACCGGTTGGCAAGATCATGACGATCTTGCGGTAAAACATTCACACAAAGCTTGCCATTGGCGGACACCGCGTCGGCTATCCGGCTTCCGGACCGCAAGCAGACAAGAACCATCGGTGGATCTGCCGACACCGATGAAAATGCGCTCACTGTAGCACCATGACAGCCCGCGGGCCCATCGGTGGATACCACTGCCACAGAGCTTGCCACCCGCCGCATTGCCCGCACAAAGGCTTCGCGTGGCGATTGCGGCGTTGCTTTGGTTGAAATGCTCGTCATTGGCTTATTCCTCTGTGCGATCATCTTGTCAGACGACGACACATTGTAATAGCAAAATTTTCTGCATATTATATTCGAATTATTCGAATTGATGGAATGCGCATGAATATCGTCGGCTTGCAAACTTTTGTATCCATTGTTGAGACAGGAAGTCTTGTGCGGGCTTCGGAACAACTCAATGTTACCCAATCGACGGTAACCGCCCGCCTGCAAATCTTGGAGCAGGAACTTGGGGCAACCTTGCTACACCGCCAAAAATCCGGAGTCACTCTGACCGCATCGGGCACCAAATTGCTAGGATATGCCGAAATTATGATAGGGCTGTGGCGGCAAGCAAGGCAGGAAACCGCCCAACCGGAAGGCACTGAGTCGGTTTGCAATTTCGGTTGCGACCCCGACTTATGGCCGGACCTAGGCAAACAAATTTTCGACGATGTGAATAGCGGAAACCCCAGAATGGCGTTATCAGTCCGGCCCGGGGATCAAGCAGAGCTTTACCAAAAACTCAGTGCAGGCCTTCTGGATGTAGCCCTAACCTACCGCTTGGCAGCACCCTCAAATCATATTGTAAACCCTATGCCGCCGGACGAGCTTGTACTTTATGCAACCGAACCCGACCGCCCCATTCGGTTTGACCCCGGTTATATCTATGTTGATCTTGGGCCAGAATTTCTCACTAAACACGCCTTGGCCTTTTCTGATGCGGGCACGGCAAGGGTGACTTTTGGGTCGGCGATTTGGGCGCTGAATTATATGCTTGGAAAAGGTGGTTCGGCCTATTTGCCAAAGCGGCTGGCTTTTCCACATGTTCAAACTGGCCGCTTATTTGAAATGCACAATGCGCCAACATTCACGCGTAACATCTTTTTGATCGTCAATCCAAATGCAGCATCACGCTGGGCGTGGATGCCGGGCTTGGTCGCCAAGTTTGGTGTCTAACGCCCTTCAAATACGTTACGTTTTGAACTAACTCAATCACTTATTTTCGTGAAATCATCGGGCGGCTAATTCTGTTATCGCAGTAACACATCATGGGGCGCTTCAAATACAGTGTGAAAGATACGGCCATCAAATAGTTTTACAAGCTCTTTGGTTTCTTCTCGGCTTTTGGCGCGGACATTTGAGTTCATTGCTTCTTCAATTGCAGCAAGGCTCGGATATTTTATGGCAAGGACCAAAGCGTAGTGGGGTTCTTGCGTGTCAGATTCGGTTTGGCGCAGCACACGCACTTCGGTGGCACCGGGAAATTGCGTCCAAAGAGGTACTAATCTTTCGTTCACAAAAGCGGCAAAGGCATCGGAACAGCCGGGCTTGACTCGGCCTTCAAAAAAGGCACAGCGAATATACATGGAATGGTCCTATGAAAAAGGGCGCGACTTTCGCCGCGCCCGAGGAATGATTACATCTTGCCCCAGATTTTTGAATAGGCTTCGCGGTAACCGTTTTGCGGATCGAACTGATTGGAGTCACCCGAAGCTTTCAAGCCATCTTGCGTCACCAAAGCAGGCGACGTGATATAGCCAGAGCAAGCTTCACCCGAAACAGCGCGGTTCAATTCATCAACCAACTGCCAACCCTGAAGGTTCAGGGGTTCAGCCACAGTGATGGCCTGATATTCATTGGCGCGGATGCGCTGGAAAGCAGCTTCAGAGCCGTCGCCAGCAGAACCGGCTTTGGGACTTGCATTGCCAGCCACACCAGCTGCTGCCAGAGACGGGCCCATGAAATCAAAATAGAGATCATTGATTGCGAGGGAGTGGGTCCACTTGGCACCATGGGTTTGCAGCAGTGTGGTGGTCAGTGGCCCCATGCGGGTTGAGGTTTCGGCGATCGGCGTATCAACCCACTGCAAAACAGTGCCGCCGCCAGCTTCGATAATTTCTTTCAGTTTTGCGGCTTTGAGAATGGCAATTGTGTAAGTTGAATCTGTGAAGATCACAACACCGGGTTTGCCGCCGGCATCAGCCAATGCCCACTCTGCAGCTTTCTTGGACACGTCCATGGCATCCGTTGATACGTTCGCAAAAATGCCGCCGGGTGCGTCACAACCAATCTTGGGGCCTGAGTGCCAAGACACCATTGGAATCTTCGCCGCAGTAACACCTTCAAGGGCTGCCTGTTGTTCGGAGGCGTCAAAACCGTTGATGACAATGCCATCAGGTTTCAAAGCCAGTGCTTGGCCTACGGCTGCGGCGCGACTTTGGACCGAACCTGCACCATCAAAACTTTTTACCGTCCAGCCGATTTTGGCTGCAGCTTCTTCAATGCCCGTGGTCACACCGAGAATGCCACCATTCTTAAGGTCGGCGGCAAGCACCACGATAGTTTTGCCTTCGGCAGCTTTCGGACCTGCCTTTGGTCCGTCAAAATCTTCGGCATAAACTGAAAGGCTTACGCCCATCAGCATTGAACCTGCAAGCAGGGTGGTCAGAAGTGTACGTTTCAGCATGGTTTCCTCCGTTTGCTGTTTATTTATTCGCAGCGCCTTTGCGTCTTTGGGCATATCCGGCGATCCCGATGGCTACGATGAGCGTGACGCCGTTGAACATCGGCTCGACCCAGAATGAGCCGCCGAATTGCTGAATACCGGAAATGCCCACCGCCAAGATGATGACACCGACCATGGTGCCCCACACGTTGACACGGCCCGGCTTGATGGTTGTTGATCCGAGAAAAGCGCCCACAAGGGCAGGAAGTAGAAATTCGAGGCCGACACTGGCTTGGCCAATGCGGAACTTGGCCGCCAACAACACGCCGGCAAGTGCGGTCAACAGACCTGAGGCAATGAAAGATCCCATGACATATCTCTGCACCGGAATGCCGTTCAGTGCGGCGGCCGCTGGTGACGCCCCCAGTGCATAGAGGTAGCGGCCCACAGGCAAATATTCATAAATCACCCACATCACCAGTGCTATGGCGATCACATAATATCCGGTGATGGGTAAACTAAGACCATGGTGGTGCTGAGCGCATAAAAATCCTTAGGCACGACGCCTACGAGTTGCCGCCCGCCCGTATGCCAGAGTGCCAGCGCATAAAGCACTGTGCCGGTGCCAAGCGTTGCGATAAAGCTATCAATCTTTGCAACCTCAACAAGCAAACCGTTGAGCATGCCCATAGCAGCACCAAGCGCCAAAACAATCAGCACAGCTGCAAACCACGGCACGCCGTACATCGTCTGCAGCGATATGGCGAGGATGTGCCACAGCACGATGCCGTAACCGACAGTCAAATCAATGCGACCAGCCGACATCGGGATCATCACACCGAGCGAGAGCAGCATGATAATTGCCTTGTCCGAAATGATTGAACGCAGGTTGAGCATGGTTGGGAAAGTGTTGGAAAGCAGAATTGAGAAGAGAAAAATTAGCCCTACAGTTAGGATGACCAAACCATAGGTCGGCAACAGGCGGATAATTTTTTGGCCGATGGTGAGGCCTGCCAATTCGCTGCGGGTGGGCTCAAGTGCGGTGGATTGGAGTGAGTTCATTATGCAGCCTCAGATGCTGATGCGGCATGGATCAATGATTGCGTGGTCAGCTGGTCTTGGTTGATCTCCGAGACAATAACCCCACGCGAAAACACCAAAGCACGATGGCAGATGTGGGCTACTTCTTCAAAGTCAGTTGATACAATGATCACGGTTAACCCCTGTTCAAGCGCCTTTGCAATTAGCCGATAAATCTCGGCTTTTGCGCCCACATCCACACCAGCTGTAGGATCTTCCGCGATCAAAACTTTACGGCCAGTGGCAAGCCAGCGCCCGACAACAACTTTTTGTTGATTGCCGCCGGATAATGCTTCCACGGCTAAATGCGGTTCATTGGGACGAAGCCCCACATCTTCGCCAATAGCACGGGCATTTTCTGCCTCGCGCGAAGGCGACAAGAAGGATAGTAGATTACGGCCAATAGAAAATGGATTGAGAAACATATTTTCACGGACCGAAAGCGCCAAAGCCACACTTTCCTCTGTGCGGTCCCGCGCCACAAGACCGATGCCTTGGTGCAGTGCAGCTTGAGGCGAAGACAGATCAAGGGCTTCACCGTACAGCGTTACTTCACCAACGCTTGCCTGCGCCCCGAAAAGAGCGCGGCCCACGGCTTCTTGTCCAGCGCCGCGCAAGCCAACAAGACCCAACACTTCGTAAACATGGGCTGTAAAATTAATTGCGCCAGTGCCAAAGGTTTCAAGATTTTTAACGTGCAGAGTTTTGGCGCCGCGCTGCAATGCCGCCCTAACATACAGGTCTTTGACCTCACGCCCCACAATCATGCTCACAAGTTCGGAAGGTGTTGTGTCTTTTACGGCCTGCACCCCGACCAAATTGCCATCGCGCAACACCGCAACCCGGTCCGCAATCCGGAAAATTTCATCAAGGCGGTGAGAAACATAAATCATGCCAACACCACGCGAACGCAAATCCCGCAGCACGTTGAACATGCGCTCCACCTCGTTGGCAGGCAGCGAGGCTGTTGGCTCATCCAACACCAGAACATCTGCCTCAACGGCAAGCGCACGCGCAATGGCCACAAGCGATTTTTCGGTGCGGCTCAAATCTTGCACACTTTTTGTAGGATCGAAGTCGCAGCCCACCAAGGCCAGCGCTTTGGATGCTCGGGCTTCGGTATTGCGCCAATCGATCAATCCGTTCCATCGCGAATAGCCTTGCGCCAAACCCATATTTTCAGCCACCGTCATCCATTCAACAAGGCCTAAGTCTTGATGAATGAAGGCGATTCTTTATTTCATATTTGGTTTCGGAGGCTTATGGATATAGGCCTCGCCTTTAAACACGATGCGCCCTTCATCTGGCGTGTGAATGCCTGCCAATGATTTGATCAAAGTCGATTTGCCAGCACCATTCTCGCCCAACAAAGCCAAGACTTCGCCAGCCTCAAGATGCAACGTCACATCACGCAAAGCGGTGGTGCCGCCAAGCGCTTAGTGATGTTGTGAAACGCCAACAAATGCTGTTGCACACCGAACTCCCTTATATCAGCGCCCTTAGTGCCGCTCAATGTTATCGATAACATTTCTATGCGTTAAAAATCTACGAGTCAATCTGGGAAATCATCTTCCATCGAGCAAACGCATGACTTCGGCGCTGTCTTTGGCACCTAGCCCCATTGCGATTAGAATGCGGTGGATGTCAGTGATGGCGCTGGTTAAGGGTAACGGCGTTTTGGTTTTCAACGCAAAAGCTTGAACCGAGTCCAAATCTTTCAACATGTTGTCGAGACGGCCCGTTGGCGTAAAATCCCGTGCAGCAAACTTGGCCATGAATTCTTGCATGATACGGCCATCGGCCCTTCCACCAGCAAGGGCTGCTGGGATTTTTGCAGGATCAACGCCGCCTGCTTCCGCCAGTTTCACAGCTTCGGCCACAGCTTGAAAGGCGAGCGCACAGAACAATTGGTTCACCAACCCGGTGGTCTGACCTGCCCATTACCCGCCCATTAATGTGTAATTGGTGCAAAGGTCGTTCATCACGAGGCGAGCGCGCTCAAAGTTGTCGCTGGTGCCGCCCGCCATCACCGTGAGCTTACCGGCCAGTGCGCCGGGTTGGCCGCCGGATAGCGGGCAATCAAGCCATGCCATTCCGGTTGTGGTTTCGAGTTGAGCTGCCATCTCAACCGTTGCAGCGGGATCAATCGAGGACATGTCAATCAACAGCTTTGCTGATGTTGCAGAAGCCGCAACGCCATTGGTTCCAAACACTGCATGACGCACAATTTCGGCATGGTTGAGACTCAAGATTACAAAATCAGAAGTGAATGTTGCGTCAGAGATCGTGTTTGCAACGTTTGCACCTTTTGTCATAAGGCTTGCCACTTTGGCTGGGTCAAGATCAAAGCTAGAAACCTTGTGCCCTCCGGGCAAGCAAGCGGGTTGCAATGGCTGACCCCATGATGCTAGCACCGATGACGGCAACGCTTGACATTACACGCTCCTGTTTTTGATAAATTTCAAAGCTAGAGCTACAATGTGCTCTGGATCTTGCTCAATATCGATGGTGATGGCTTTCTCATTAGAGCGCGGTATTTCGAGTGTTGCCAATTGGCTGTCCAACAACGTGGCGGGCATGAAATGGCCTTTGCGCGCTGCGATGCGTTGGCCCAGAACTTCCGCCGAACCGTGCAGATGAATGAAAAAAACAGGCCTACCCGATGCTTTCACAATTGCTTCACGATAGGTGCTTTTAAGGGCTGAGCAGGACGCGATTTTACCGCCAGGCGCTCGCAAGGCTTGGCCCACACGCGCCAACCAAGGCCAGCGGTCTTCGTCGGTCAGAGGAATACCTTTGAACATTTTGGTGACGCTTTCGGCCACATGCAACGTGTCACCTTCAACGAAATCCACACCGAGGTTGCGGGCCAGCGCCGCGCCAACGGGTGGTTTACCGCAACTGGCAACGCCCATGACAACGACGGCGTTAGAGAACAGAGGTGATCCCACCATCGACATAGAGAATGTGTCCATTTACAAAAGAGGAAGCATCGGAAGACAAGAAAACCGCAGCACCGATTAGTTCTTCGACATTGCCCCACCGGCCAGCTGGGGTGCGATTTTCCAACCAAGCCGAGAATTCTAGATTGTCGACCAGTGCTTGATTGAGCGGTGTTTTAAAATAACCGGGGCCAATCGCATTGACCTGAATGCCGTGCTTAGCCCAATCCGCACATGCCTTTGGTTAGCATTTTATGGCACCTTTGGTGGCAGTGTATGGAGCGATAGTCGGGCGGCCCAGCTCGCTTTGCACCGAGCTGATATTGATGATCTTGCCGCGCTTTTTGGCAATCATGTATTTTGCCACGGCCTTGCCGACGATGAAGGCGCTCTCGACATTCACGCGCATCAGCTCGCGCCATTTCTCGAGCGGAAAATCTTCAAGCGTGGTGCGAAATTGCATCTTCGGTTGAAAGTTCAATCCC
>JAHFWI010000289.1:0-10632 GCA_028554975.1 Himalopsyche kuldschensis
CCAACGCAACCACTGGTGCGTTTACTTTTGTGCCAAACCCTGGCTTTGCAGAGGTACAAACGTTTACCTATACCATTGCTGATCCGTTGGGTTTGGTTTCGACCGCGACCGTGACGATTAATGCGGATACCGATGGCGACGGCGTTATTAATACTACCGACCTTGATGACGACAACGACGGTATCTTGGATTCTGTGGAAGCTAGGATTGTGCCAGCCTCAACGATTAGCCTTGCTGGTGGAGCCGATCTAAACGGTACTGCCATGACGGGTGTCACCAACATTGTTGCCAACGACGTTGTGCGTTACAAAAATGTGATGAATGTTGATGGTCAGCAGGTTGATATGTTGGTAAGAGTTATTTCAACCACTGGGCCATTAAGTGCTAGCTTAACTGGGTTTCTTGCAGTGTCAGGCCAGCCTACAAATACAGACCCTCAGACTCGTGTAGCCATATCGTTTGTCTTAAGTGGAACAACCACCGCATATGTGTTACCAACCAGTGGCGTCTTTACAATGAATGATATTGATAGTCAGGCCAATACCGATATAACCGAGGTACTTGGTGTTTCTGCCACAGCATTCGGCGTATCAACATTTGGCTCAGCCTTACAGTCTGGGGGCTTTATAAACTCTGCCAACGCTACAGGGTTTAATTTCTATCGCTTGGATCCAGCACAGGCAGGATCAGTTGCAAATTGGACTGATGAAGGTAACGTGACTGGTGACCCAGCTACTAATGCAGTTTTTGTGAATACCACCACCGGATTCACTTCAGGTGAGTTTATATTCGGTTCTACTGGTGGCGCAACTAACGCGTTAAGCCGCAGTTTGAACGTTGGAACATTTACACTCAATTCATATATCGCAAATAAAGATTCTGATGGTGACGGCATTTCTGATCACCTTGACTTAGACTCTGACAACGACGGCATTAGCGATTTGCGTGAAAGTACAGGCGGTACGGGCGATGCGTTGGCTGATACTAATAATGACGGCACGGTTTCACTAGCTGAAGGCGGCGGCGATGCCGATGCTGATGGTTTGATGGGTGTATTTGATGCTGATTCCGCCAACACCACAGGTGCAGCATCGCTAGGTAACACCCCAATTAATAGTGATGGCGATACTAAAGCTGATTACCTAGATTTAGACAGCGATAATGACGGCATTGCCGATACCGTAGAAGCGCGCTTAACCGCAGGCTATGTGGCGAACGATGGTGATGTGCGTAATAACGATGCTGACAAAGATGGCGTGATTGATATTTTTGACAGCAACGATGGAACGACTAAGCTATTTGGCGGCACTTTCACAGCGCCAGTCAATACCGATGGTACTGATTTAGTTGATTATTTAGATACTGATAGTGATAACGACGGCAAACCAGACAGCGCAGAAAGTGGTTTATCTACTGTAACGACCGATGCAAACGGCGACGGTATTCGTGATTCTGTAAACGCTAGCTACCAAGACCCTGACGGTTTGGTCAACAACCCGCAAGTGAACTTGGCGAATGAAGTCGGTAATACCACGCAAGTAGCTTATCGTGAATTTAACGTAGTGCCTGTTAACTCTGTGCCTGTTGCACAAACTACGTTAGAAGATACACTAGTTATATTCTCTACCGCCAATGGTAATGCCATACAAATTGCCGATGATGGTGCGACAGTGACTGTGACTATTTGGGCAGAAAACGGCTTATTAACGCTGGCAAGTACGGCAGGTTTAACGTTTAGTACCGATAGCGGCAACGGCACACCCGCAACTGTCGCCAGCACTGGTACAAACGAGGCGACAATTCGCATGACTGGTACGGTTGCCAACATTAATGCAGCTTTAAATGGCTTGAGTTTTAACCCAGGCACCAACACAAATGGCGCGGCTGCAACAGGCACTGGCACAGGTACTGGTAAAATAAATATTCGCACAGAAGATGGAGCTACGCCTAATTTGTCCGATGCCGATTCGGTGATTATCACTATAACCGCTGTAAAAGATACTGCAGTAGATAATGTTACAACAACTGTAGGTACGCCGATTACTATTTCGCCATTGGTCAATGATAGTTTTGGTGCTGGCAATGCATTTTTAACTAGCATCACTGCGCCAACTAATGGCACTAGCGTATTAAATGCGGGTGCAGGCACCACCACTTACACACCGAACACTAGTTTTAGCGGCACTGATACTTACAATTACACCACCACAACGATAGATAAAGGCTTTAATTATCAATATTTTAACGTAAGCCCGCCAGATAGCGGGACATATGCTGGCGTATTTCCTAGCGGGTTTCCAACTGCAGTAAATGGTTCGGGCTGGGTAGCAGGCATTTCTACTAACGATGGCATCCGTATTCAAGAACAGCAAAATGACACAGACGGCACTTTGGTTGCTAGTTTTTCTGGCGTCGCGTTGATTGAAAAAGCAGGTAGCTATACATTTAATTTAAGTGTTGATAACGTTGCACGGTTAATTATTGATGGCGTAACGGTGATTGCAGATGCCAATTACGTGACAGCTGGCACAGCCACTGTTGCACTAACGGCTGGCGTGCATACTTTTGTATTGCAATATGCCGATGTTGGTAATAACCAAGCGGTTAATTTAACTTACTCTGGCTTAGATACTGGTAACGTTGCTGTTAACGTGAATAACGATAAACATTGGGGTGCGGCCGCGCGCACTGAAGTTGAAACGATTAATGTTTCGGTTGTTTTTGTAAATTTTGCACCAAGCGGACAAGATAACTTAAATATTGTAGGCGTGGAAGATACAGCCGTCACCATTAACACGGCAGATTTTGGTTTTGCGGATAGCCCAAGTAATGTGCCTGCAAACGCTTTTGCCAATGTAATTATCACCAGTTTGCCACCAGCGGCCGAAGGGGTGTACCAACTTAACGGTTCTAATATTGCAATAAATCAAGTGATTAGTGTGGCGCAAATTAATGCTGGTTTGCTTAAATTTGTACCAGCCAGTGGCGTAAGCGGTAACGATTTAGGTGCGCTTGGCTTTAAAGTGCAAGATAACGGCGGTACAGCAAACGGCGGTGTAGATACCGACCAAACGGCTAATACACTGGCGATTGATATTGCGCCAGTTAACGACGCACCTGCTGGTGCGGATAAAACAGTAACCACATCTGAAGACAACGCTTATACATTTGCGGTGGCCGATTTTGGCTTTACTGACCCCAACGATACGCCAGCTAATGCCATACAAAGCGTGATTATTACTACGCTACCAGCATCTGGTATTTTACGTTTGGGTGGCGCGGCTGTCACTGCGGGGCAAGTGATTCCAGCGGGTAGTATTGGTACGCTTACTTGGACGCCTAGTTTAAATAGTAATGGCAATGCGCTTACTAGCTTTACTTTCCAAGTGGTTGATAACGGCGCAACGGGCGGTGCAAACCAAAATACTGATCAAAGTGCAAATACCATTACGTTTAACGTAACACCCGTGAACGATACGCCTGTAGATGGCGACGAGACTAACACGGTAACAGAAGATATTACATTGACTGTTGCCGATGGCGGAACGGGCGATTTGCTAAATAATGCGAGCGACGTGGATGGCGACCCGTTGAGTATTACAGGCTACACTATTTTTGGCATATCTGGCACGCAAGCGGTTAACGCGCCAGTTTTAATTGCGGGCGTTGGCACGGTAACCATTAATGCAAACGGTAGTTACAGTTTTGCGCCAGTTGCTGATTATGCAGGCGCAATACCGCTGATTACTTACACGGTGTCAGATGGCACATTAACGGATACTTCAACCTTACGTTTAAGCATTACGCCAGTTAATGATGTGCCAGTGGATGGTGACGAAACTAATACGTTAACAGAAGATACACCATTAACCGTTGCTGATGGCGGCGCGGGAGATTTGCTGAATAATGCCACCGATACTGAAGGTAACCCGCTGACTATCTCAGGCTTTACCATTGCTGGTGTGGCAGGTTTTCAGGCAGTTAATACGCCAGTGGTGATTGCTGGCGTTGGCACAATAACCATCAATGCTAACGGTAGTTACAGTTTTGCTCCCGCCGCAAATTACACTGGTGCAGTTCCTGACATTACTTATTCAGTAAATGATGGCGCAGGCGGTATTGATACTTCAACTTTAAGCTTGAGTATTACTGCAGTAAATGATGCACCCGCTGGCACAGACGTTACTTCAACTGTGAATGAAGATACGGTTTACACCGTCAAAGCGGCAGATTTTGGCTTTACCGACCCTAATGACGCGGTGCCAAATACATTGGCAAACGTGATTATTACTAGCTTACCAACGGATGGTTCTGGGCAATATCAACTTAACGGTTTACCAATTGCAATAAATCAAGTGATTAGTGCGGCGGATATTAATGCTGGCTTGCTAAAGTTTGTACCGACGCCAAACTTTAACGGCAGTGCCGTAGCTTCACTTGGTTTTCAAGCACAAGATAATGGTGGTGGCACAGATACTGACTTAACGCCAAACACATTTAAGTTGAACATTACGCCTGTGGACGATGTGATTACGATTTCAGGTTTAAATAATGGCCCAGCTGGTACGGGTAGCGATGCGCAAGTGAAAGAAAGTGATTTAGGCGCAGGCACAACCCCAGCAGGTACAGGTGAGAACGCAACGGGTAGCTTTAATTTAGGCGCACCTAGTGCGTTGACGTCGATAACAATTAATGGCGGCACAACAATCACCAAAGCAGATTTAATTAACAGCGCAACCACGCCAATTGTGAGAGCGACTGCAAACGGTACGCTGACAATTAACGGTTATAACAGCACAACGGGTGAAGTTACTTACACTTACACGCTGACTAATCCAGTTGATAACTCAGCCTCAGCCGATAACTTGAACAAAAACGATAACTTTAATATTGTCGCAACCGATGTTGAAGGCCAAACGGCTAGTGCAACATTGGCAATTAACATTTTAGATGATGTACCCGTTGCCAATGCCGATACGGATGAAGTGGTTAACCTTGGCGGTACGGCGGATGGTAATGTGTTTACTGGCGCGGGCGGTGCGGATAGCAATAATTCTGATGGCAATCCTGATGTGATTGGTGCAGATGGCGCAACCGCTGGCAGCCCAAGCCCAGTCACGGGTGTGGCTGCAGGTACAGGCGCGCCAATTGTAGGTAATTTAGGTGGTGCTGGCGTTGCTGGCACTTATGGTACTTTGGTGCTAAATGCAAATGGCAGTTATGTGTATACGCCAAGCACGACTAACCCAGCTGTGTTAACTTTGGCACCGGGCGCAACTTTAACTGACACTTACACCTACAGCATTAAAGATGCCGATGGCGATACCGTCAGCACTACGCTGACGCTAACGATTGTTGGCGTGCCTTCAGTCACTGGTTTAGGTGATGGTACAGTTGGCGGCACTGACGGCAGCGTGTTGGAATCTGACTTAGCCGCAGGTACAAACGCGGTTGGCACTGGCGAAACATTGAGTGATAATTTTATTTTAAATGCGCCAGCTGGCGTACAAAATTTGAGCATTAAGCCAACTGGCCAACCTGCTGTTTTATTGTCATTGGTTGATTTAACCGCGCTTACAGTGACACCACGCACATTTACCACAGCCAACGGCACATTAACTTTAACGGGCTTTAATGTACTTACTGGTCAGCTAAATTACACCTATACCCTAACTACACCAGCCAATTCTAGTGGTAGTCCGACGGATGATTTTCAAGTTATTTTACGCGACAACAGCCCAAATGGCGGCGTTGCAACTACGCCAGCGTTCTTAAAAATTGCCATTTTAGATGATGCGCCAATTGCCAACCCTGATACAGCGAGCATTGCTGAGAACAGTGCCAATATTACGGGTAATGTTGTCACAGCGAGTGACTTGATTGGTGCCGATGGCTCAGCAGGTAGCAACAACCCAGTCACTGGTGTAATTGCTGGCACTGGTACGCCAACTGGCAGCGTGGGCAGCGCGGTTGCGGGCAGTTATGGCAGCATTACACTCGCGGCTAATGGTAGCTATACTTATACGCTGAATAATGCCAACACAACGGTAAATGCACTAAATGTTGGGCAAAGTTTAACTGAAACGTTTACCTATAAAATCACCGATAAAGATGGCGATGTATCAAGCACCACACTAACCATTACTATTAACGGCACAAACGATGCGCCTGTGGTGAACCCCGACACAGCCACTACGTTAGAAGATACGCCAGTTTCAGGTAATGTGCTGGCTAACGATAGTGATGTGGATAACACGCTAACTGTTTCAACTTTTAATATTACCATTGGCGGCGTGCCAACCACATTTAATGCAGGCGATACTGCGACGATTCCTGGTGTTGGTACGCTGACGATTGGTGCAACTGGTGGTTATACATTTACACCGGCTCCTGGTTATAACGGCACAGCACCAGTTGCTACTTACACGGCTACCGATGGTACTACGCCTGTAACAGGTACGTTAAGCGTTACAGTAACCTCTGTTAACGATGCGCCAGAAGGCGGCGATAGCACAGTAACAACGCGTGAAGATACACCAGTGAGTTTGAGTGCGGCTAACTTTGGCTTTACTGACCCAAATGATACCTCAGCAAACGCACTACAAAGTGTGATTATCACCACGTTGCCTACGGCTGGTACGCTAAAACTGAATGGCGTTAATGTGACTGCAGGGCAAGTGATTACAGCCGCTAACTTGGCTAACTTAACCTTTACGCCGCCACTTAACGGTTCTGGAACGGCAATTTCTAGTTTGACCTTCCAAGTGGTGGATAACGGCGGCACTGCGAACGGCGGGCAGAATACCGATCAAAGTCCAAACACGATGACGTTTGATGTAACATCGGTCAATGATGCGCCATCAGGTGCGGATAAAACAGTCACGATTGATGAAGATCAAGTTTACTTGGTCACAGCAGCAGATTTTGGTTTTACTGACGCAAACGATAACCCAGCTAATAATCTAGCAAATATCATCATCACAGCCTTGCCACTTGGTTCGCAAGGCGCGTATTTGCTCAATGGCAACCCTGTTAATTTGAATGATGTAATTTCAGTGGCTGATATCAATAGTGGTTTGTTTACGTTTAACCCAGCCGCCAATTTAAATGGCAGCAACTTAGGTGCTTTGGGTTTTAAAGTACAAGATGATGGTGGCACGCTAAATGGTGGCGTTAATACCGACCCAACAGCGAATACGCTTAAATTCAATATCACATCGGTCAACGATGCACCAGTCGCGAATGACAACAATGTAACGATAAACGAAGATACGCCAGTTACGTTGAATCTGCTTGGTAACGATACCGATGCTGATGGCGACACGCTTAGCATCAAGAGCATTAACGGTGTTGCGATTACGCCAGGCACCGCACAAACCATCACTGTGCCTAACGGTCAGGTAACGGTAAGCGCAGCGGGTGTGGTAACTTTTGAGCCTAACCCCAATTATTTTGGGCCAGTGACATTTGATTACGTAGTGCAAGATGGTAAAGGTGGCGAAGATACTGGCTCGGTAAATGTCACCGTGACTTCAGTTAACGATAAACCAACGCCTGCGGTTGATGTAACCAGCACGCCAGAAGATACACCAGTAACGGGTAATGTGTTGAGTAATGACACAGATGCGGATAATGACACCTTAAACGTGACACAATTCACGATTCCAGGTGTGGGTACATTCATTGCTGGGCAGCAAGCGACTATTCCTGGCAAAGGTACTTTAACCATTGATAATGTAGGTAATTATACCTTTACGCCAGTGCTGAACTTTAACGGCGCATTGCCAGTAGTCACTTATACCGTCACAGACAATTCTGGGGCTGCCAATCAAACCGCAACCAGTACACTAAGCTTAACGGTGACACCAGTCAACGACGCGCCAATTGCGACAGCAATCACGCCAAGTGGTAATGAAGATACGCCGATACCTGTTAACTTAGCAGGCACAGATGTCGATGGTACGGTAGTTGGCGTAACTGTAACTGCATTACCGCCAGTAACTGAAGGCATACTCTATTTGGCGGATGGTACAACGCCAGTTGATATTGGTTCACCATTAACACCAGCACAAGCGGCAAGTTTAATCTTTAAACCTGCGCCTAATTTTAATGGTGCAGTCACGTCGATTACTTTTACCGTTAAAGATAACCAAGGTTTAGAGTCAGCACCTGCAAGCGCAAACATCACGATTGCACCTGTAATTGACTTGCCAGTGGCAATTAATGGTAGCACTAACACGCCAGAAGACACCAATGCACCAGTCAGCCTTACCGCAACAGATGTTGACGGCACAATTGCGAGCATTCGCGTAACTGTGTTGCCAACACCAGCGCAAGGCGTGTTGTATTATGCCGATGGCATTACACCAGTATTAACAACTGATATTATTAATCCAACGGATGCAGCCAATTTAGTATTTATCCCAACAACCGATTTTAATGGTTTGGTAAACGTTAAGTTTACTGCGCTTGATAACGACGGTAATTTATCGGGTAATGTAGGTAACTTCTTGATTGATGTGGCCGATGTAAACGATGCACCAATTGCCACACCAACTACTGTAAACGGTACGGAAGATGTGACCGCTAATGTCAGTCTAAAAGGCACAGATGTTGATGGAACGGTGACGAAGATTACGGTTGATACGTTGCCGCCAGTGACCCAAGGTATTTTGTACCTGGCTGATGGCGTTACACCTGTGGTTGCAGGTCAACCTTTAACGCCAGCGCAAGCAGCGAGTTTGAAATTTGATCCTGCACCTAACTTTAATGGCACAGTGACGATTCCATTTACCGTGACCGATGATGACAATGAGTTATCAACCCCTGCGAATTTAATTATCAATATTGGTGCAGTAAACGACGCACCAGATGCAAACCCAGATACACAAACAGTTGCTGAAGACACACCAGCCAGCGGTAATGTGATTGCCAACGATACAGATGCTGAAGGCAGTCCATTAAATGTCACACAGTTTAACGTGCCAGGTGTTGGTACAGTAGCTGCGGGCATAACGGCGACAATTCCAGGTGTGGGTACGATTTTAATTACCGCAAATGGTAATTATACGTTTACACCAGTGTTGAATTTTAACGGCAATGTGCCGCAAATTACTTACACCGTATCTGATGGCGTGAATGCAACCAATACAACGCTCAATATCACCGTTACTTCTGTGAATGACGCACCAACTGCGCTTGCAATATCACCAACAGGTAACGAAGATACACCGATACCAGTGAAATTATTAGGTAGCGATGTCGACGGCACGATTGCCAGCGTGACGGTAACCAGTTTGCCGCCAGCAACCGATGGTATTTTAACGTTTGCAAACGGTACGCCAGTCCCAGTTGGCACTGCACTTACACCTGCGCAAGCCGCTGGCTTAATATTTCTACCTGCGCCTAACTTTAATGGCACGGTCACCATACCGTTTACGGTGACAGATAATCAAGGTGCAACATCAAGCCCCGCCGATGCGGTAATTACGGTTGTTCCAGTGAACGATCCACCAGTTGCCACACCAACAATTGTGACCGGCAATGAAGACACACCGATTGCGCTCAATTTAACAGGTACAGATGTTGAAGCACCGATTGCAAGCGTCACAGTGACAAGCTTGCCACCAGCAACACAAGGCATATTGACTAAAGCGGATGGTTCACCAGTCATCGCAGGTGTGCCGTTAACGCCTGCAGAAGCAGCGGGTCTAATTTTTACACCTGCACCTAATTTTAATGGCACAATCAACATTCCATTTAAAGTGACCGATGCTGATGGTGTAACATCGCCATCAGCCAATGCCACACTTAATGTTGTATCAGTTAACGACCCGCCAGTGGCAATCGCAAGCAGTGTGAATACGGCTGAAGATACCAATACGCCTGTCAAGTTAAGAGGTACAGATGTTGATGGCACAGTCACCAATATCACCGTAACCAGTTTACCCGACCCCTCACAAGGTGTGCTGACATTTGCAAATGGCACACCTGTAATTGCTAACGTGCCAATGACTGCGGCACAAGCGGCTGGTTTAATTTTTAACCCAACTGCAAACTACAACGGCGTTGTGACGGTTTTATTTACCGCAACTGATAATGTTGGTGCTGTTTCAGCCCCAGCAAGTTTTGTGATTGATGTGGCTGCGGTTGATGATGACCCAACTGCAACGCCAATTTCACCAACCGGACCAGAAGATACGCCTTTACCAATAAGCTTTAACGGTGCTGATGCGGAAGGCCCAATTACGGCAGTTACGGTAGTAAGCCTGCCGCCAGCAAGCCAAGGCATTTTAACCAAAGCGGATGGCACACCTGTGGTCGCTGGTCAACCATTAACACCAACTGAAGCGGCTAACTTGATATTTGTGCCAGCCCCAAACTTTAACGGCGCAGTCAATATTCCATTTACGGTGACCGATTCTGTTGGCCAAGTGTCTTCACCACCAACAGTTGCCGCGCTGACGATTGGACCCGTGAATGATGTACCTTTTGCGATACCTAGCACGCCAAGCGGTAATGAAGATACGCCAATACCAGTGCGTTTAACGGGTACCAGATGTTGATGGGGAACAATAGCATCTGTAAAAATTGTAACGCCGCAACTAACGACACCTTACATTAAATGGCGTG